>PVIY010000364.1:7798-215589 GCA_004026745.1 Myrmecophaga tridactyla
CATATGCACCCAATAACAGAGTACCAAATTATGAGAAGCAACATTAACAAAAATGAAGGGAGAAACAGAGAATTCAATAAAAATAGTTGGAAGTTTTAATACCCATTCTCAATAATAGATAGAAAAACCAGGAAGACGATCAACCAGAAAATAGAAGACTTGAACATTATTAACCAACTGAACTTAAAAGACACCTAAAGAACACTCCACCCAACAACAGCAGAATGCATATTCTTCTCTCGAGCATTCTTCAGGTTAAAAAGTATATGCTAGATGATAAAGCATAATTCAAAATTACAATGGAATGAACTCAGAAATCAATAACAGAAAGAAGTATAGGAAACTCCAAATTAAGTAGAAATTGAACAGTGCACTCCTAATAACCAAAGGGTCAAAGAATAAAACAAAAAGGAAATTAGGAAGTACTTAGAAATAAATGACAATGAAGGAACAGCATACCAAAACCTATGAAATGCAGTTAAAACAGAGCTTAGAGGTAAATTTATACTTGCAAATTGCTATATTACAAAAGAAGAAAGAACTCATAATAATAATCTAAACTTTCATCTTAGGACACTGGAATAAGAAGAACAAACTAAACCTAAATTGAGCAGATAGAAGGAAATAATAAAGATTAGGAAAGAAATTAATGAAATAGAGAATAGAAAATCAATGATGTAAAAAACTGATTAATTGCAAAATTCAATAAAATCGACAAAACTTTAGCTGAAAGAAAGACAATTCAAATTATTAGAATCTGGAATGAAAAAGGGGGCAACACTATTGATCTTATAAAGGAAGAAAAAAGGATTATAAAGGACTACTATGAAAAAATGTATGACAATGTAGATGATGTGGAGAAACTTCCAGAAAGACGCAAACTAATTAAATGAATTCAAATAGGACTTGAAAATGTGGGTGCATCCGCAACAAGTAAAGAGATTTAATTAGTAGTTTAAAAACCATTGAGGTCCACTACACAAAAATAACTCAAACACCTAATTTAGGATCAAACACCTAAATATAAGAACTAACACCATAAAGCTTCTAGAAGACAATGTAGGGAAACATCTTCAAGACCTAGTAATAGGAGGTGGCTTCCTAAACTTTACACCCACAGCACAAGCAACAAAAGAAAAAATAGATAAATGGGAACTCCTCAAAATCAAATGCTTCTGCACCTCAAAAGACTTTGTCAAAAAGGTGAAGAGACAGCCAACTCAATGGGAGCAAATATTTGGAAATCACATATCAGACAAAGGTTTGATTTCTGGTATATACAAAGAAATCATACAGCTCAATAACAAAAGAACAAACAACCCAATTATAAAATGGGCTAAAGATATGAATAGGCATTTTTCTGAAGAGCAAATACAGATGGCCCAAAAGCACATGAAGAGATGCTCATTTTCACTGGCTATAAGGGAAATGCAGATCAAGACTACAATGAGATACCACCTCACACCTATAAGAATGGCTGCTATTAAACAAACAGGAAACTATAAATGTTGGAAAAGATGTGGAGAAACTGGGACACTTCTGCACTACTGGTGGGAATGTACGATGGTACAGCCACTATGGAAGACTGTTTGGTGGTTCCTTAGGAAACTAAATATCAAGCTGCCCTATGACCCAGCAATAGCACTACTTGGTATATACCAAGAAGAGCTGAAAGCAATGACACAAACACGCATTTGCACACCGATGTTCATAGCAGCATTATTCACAATTGCCAAAAGATGGAAACAAACCAAATGCCCATCAACAGACAAGTGGATCAACAAAATGTGGTATATACATACGATGGAATATTATGCAGCAGTCAGACAAAATGACATCCTGAAGCACATGACAAGATAAGCCTTGAGGACATAATGCTGAGTGAAATTAGCCAGCACAAAGGACAGATACCATATGATTCCACGTTTACAACCAGCAAAAAGGTATAATCAGAGACTTATAATATAGAATACAGGGGAATTAGAGATACATAGAAGCTAGAGATAGGTGAACCGTTAGCTAATGAGGTTGAACTCCAATGTAAGGGAGTAGATAGGAGAGAAGGTGATTTTCTAGTGGGATTGGAAGTCATATTACCGTGTTGAAGATGAACAAGATTGAAAGGGGTTGTATAGACCTACGTGTTCCACAGACTCACACTAGGAATATGAATGAGTTCTTGTAAGAATTACTTCAAAGATATGATTCTTGTATAAGGAGTGTTTAAGTACAGGGTACAGGGGGAGAACTGCTATTGCATGCTATGAGCTATGTTCAAAAGGAAACCATCAGCACTACCACAGCAACAGCAGAGGTAAATAATGGGGTGAGGGATAAGAGTTAAGAGGAGATTTAGATCTCCTATTTGGTGAGGCTGTGTTTATTGGTTTTCTTTCTCTTGGGAACTATGATATTATCTAAAATTGAGAATGTTGGTGGACTGTGGATTTTGTACCCTCTACATGATGCCTGATGAATGCAAATGGCTGAAGGATGCACTGACGGAGAAGGAGAATGGCAAACGATGGTGTATACTTATGAACGAAGTTTGTGCTGCTACAAAGAGGAACAATGTCGTGAGGCATGCAATGATGTGAATGAAAATGTGGGACATTTGGTGAGACAAAATAAGCCAGAAATAAAAAACAAGAATGGTATGGTCACCTTTAGAAAATGCTTCTAAGAAAATAGGGGCCTAGATTGCAAGCTTTTAGAGCAGAAACATTAAGTCCGGAGTGGTGATTATTATTTCTGGATTTTGAGAGGCTGTTTTATATATATAACTTCATAGTTAGAGGTAAGAATGAAGCCTAACAGGTTGGGGTTAAAGTAAATCATAACATAGGGGTAAGGAAGACAGTGTCTATATTTTAGAACCACAAATACTCTTTGAGACCAATGGAAGAAAGGTTTATTTGATCTGGAACTGAAATTTTCTGTAGTATATAATCTAATTCAACCTATCTGTATAGCTCATTTGAACAACTGAAACAGAGGAAGCATAGAATAGGAAAGAGGTCCTTTAATCCTGTATAGATTATTGTAATGCCTGGAAACATCCTAGAGTATATTAACCAGATAACCAAAAAGTATTGGCAAAGTCCCCTGAGGGAGGGGAGAAAGACTATGGAACTATTAAACCTTACCATTAGGGAATTCCCTGATACTGTGTCAAACTTTAAGATCACCCAAATCAAAAGGTCATGCCCTCAATCATGAGGCTTACTCTTGTGAACCTTACGTAGGTAGCACAGAAGCTTAGGTTACTTATGGGCATGCCTAAGAGTTACTTCTAGAGGACCTCTGTTGTTACTCAGACGTGGCCTCAGTCTCTCTAAGCCCAACTCTGCAAGTGAAATCATTGCCCTCCCCCCTACGTGGGACATGACATCCAGGGGTGAAAGTCTCCCTGGCCACATGGGAGAGGACTCCCAGGGATGAATGCAGACCTGGCATTGTGGGATCAGCAATTGCATCCTGACCAAATGGGGAAAAGAAGTGTAATTAATAAAGTATCAGTGGCAAAGAGAGCTCAAATAGAGTGGAGAGGCTACTCTGGAGGTTGCTCTTACGCAAGCGTCAGGTAGAGCTTGCTACCTATCATAACCTGCCAACCCCTCAACCAGGACCATTCCAGCCAATCCTGAAGAACACCTAGGGCAATTTATAAGATTCCACAAGGTTCCAGGTGCCAGAGTAACTTTCTAGAAACCTACAACGTCCAGATGGGTTCCTGGTCCAGATAAGTCCTGAAACCTAGCCCAGCCTCTCCCGAACATCAGATAGTTCCATCTCCCTACCCCATATTAGTGACAGACCCTTCCAATACCAAAAATTGCCATAGTCCAAACAACCCCAAAGAGAGGTATAGAAAGATCAAAGGTGATGGTGGAATTATACGTAGAAGATAGGACTTAACAAATGAATATGAATGCTGAATCATTAAATTGATATTTCTTCTAGTCTCTAGTATTTTAGAGCAGCTAGAAGTAAAAACCTAAAATTGTGAAATTATAACCCATGTCTAAGTCTGACATGGCAATTAGTTCTACAACTAATTGTGATGCTGTGCTTTGAAATTTATAGCTTTTTTGTATATCTGTTATTGTTCACAAAAAAAGAAGGAAAAAAAAGTCTATTGTGATTATAAAAAAGTATTTAAGCCCTCTAGCCTCCTATATTCTGGAGCAGCTAGAAGGAAAAATGGGAGAGGATCATATGGTAGCCCATGACAAACTCAGGGATCTGTCCTGTAACCACTTTTCGAAAAGTGCTTTGAAAACTATTGTTTTTTTTTTTTTTGGCTTTGTATATATGTTATACTATACAGTTAAAAAATATGTGAATACTTTTGCTCAGTTTCATTTGTAATAAGAGAAATGCAAATCACAACTACACTGAGATACCATTTTTTTCTATTAGATTAGAAGTATGCCAAAATTTTACTACATACCCTATTGATGAGGCTGTGGGGAATTAGGCACTCGTGTAATGCTGGTGGGAGTTTAAATTGGTAGTACTCTTATGGAAGAGAATTTAGTATTTACAGTGTTACTGGTATAATAATTCCATTTTCAGAACTTTATCCTACAGAAATATTTACACATGCATAAAATAATATATGTATAACATTATTCATTGTAACACTGTTTATACTAGCAGAGGATTGAAAACTATCAATAAAAAGCTATTAAGTAAAAAAAAATGTCGATTGTGATAATAAAAAAATATTTAAGCCCTCTAGCCTCCTATGTTCTGGAGCAGCTAGAAGGAAAAATAGGAAAGGATCATATGGTAGCCCATGACAAACTCTGGGATCTGTCACTTTTAGAAGAGTGCTTTGAAATCTATATCTCTTTTTATTTCTTTGCTTTGTATATAGGTTGTACTATACAATAATAAAGTTAAAAAAAGAAAGTTAGAATGAACATAGCCCAAATACCCCTACAGAGTGTGAGAAAGATCAGATTTTAGTGGATTTATACAGAGAAAGTTGGGCTTAACAAATGAGTACTGAATCATTTTACTGATATTTCTTTTAGCCTCCAGTACCTTTGAGCAGGCAGAAGTAAAAACCTAATATTCTGGAATTGTAACTCATACCAAACTGTGAAATCTGTTCTACAACTTTTTGTTGCGATGTACTTTGAAATGTATTGCTTTCAGGGGTACATGTTATTTAAAGAGAAGGAATATAACAGAGAAGATAGGATTTAACAAATAAGTATGACTACTGAATCAATATATTGACATTTCTTTCGGTCTCCAGTGTCTCAGAGGCACTAGAAGGAAAACCTGAAATTGTGGAACTGTAACCCATACCAAACTTTGAAATCTGTTCTATAACTACTTGTTAAACTGTACGTTGAAATTTATTGCTTTTCTGTATATACTTCACAATAAAAAAATGCTAAAAAATGGGTTAGGTAGAGTTCCTTTATCCTCAATTTTTTAGGAAAGTTTGAGCAGGATTGGTGTTAGTTCTTTCTGGAATGTTTGATAAAATTCCCCCGTGAAGCTATCTGGCCCTGGGCTTTTCTTTGTAAAGAAGATTTTGGATGGCTGATTGAATCTCTTTACTTGTGACTGGTTTGTTGAGATCTTCTATTCTTTCCTGAATCAGTGTAGTTTATGCATCTCCAGGAATTTGCTCATTTCATCTAAGTTGTCTAATTTGTTGGTGTATAGTTGTTCATAGTATCCTCTTATGTTTTCTTTTAAATTTGACTATGTACATCAATAGGCTAGACCTCTGCATGCCTGGGTCCACAAGATGGAGTGAAAAGGTGATGCAAACAAAGACAAACTCCTCAGACACTCATCCCTCATCCACTTCCTCTAGGACTAGGGGTTGGTGGATTAGAATTTTAGGGTTTTCCAATCCTGTTAATCTGTATGGGTCTAAGGAAAATTTCGAGCAGAGAAGATCTCTGGTAAGGGGGCAGCAAGCTGGAGTGACCACTAGCAGTTCATGTGATAGCTGGGCTCTTAGCAGTGGCACTTAGGTTGTTTCCTCTCTTTAAATACACTGGGACTGACACAGATCATGACAAACCTCAGGCCCCTTTCAGTACCGAAGACCACACAAGGTAGCTGATCCCTCTTAATATTCCCACATGAGTTCACAGGCCATAACTAAACACCTGAGGAATACAACCTGATAAAGGAACTCTCCCCAAATGCATCAAGAGAGGAGGAAGAGACAGAAAACTAAGGTATGTGGAAGGCAGAAGTGAAAATACTAACCTCCCAATCATAGGAATCCCAGAATGGGCCATGTTTTTAGAAAAAGAAAAATTGTCAGAAAGTCATAAAATGAGAAAATAAAATTACAACTATTATACATTTCTCTTCTAAGCACTGGAAAGATGGCCTTTGGCCTATATTAGCAACACAGCATCCCAGGGAAATTTGGTGTTCCACACAAGAAGAATTTGAGAACTACCAACCAGGTGGAAAAAGGCTTGGGAGTCAGCAGCCTGGCCAACTAGTGGTGACTCTGCTAAATCTATCCTAGGTCACCTTATTGGTGAAAAGTAGAATTAAAATTTGATAAAATGAGATCAGCTCTGGTCACCACACTGCATACAAAGAGGGGAATATATATGGAAATTTTACTTTATTTTCAAGTTATTAAAATATAAGATTATTATGTAAACTTATGTTCATCATTTTTGTAATTGTAACATTAAAAACTAAGTTATGCATTGTAATGCAGACTATTAACTAAAAAGTCTTTCTATTAATTAATTAACATTACAATTCTTTTCTTATGCATTCTATTTTATTTTTTTTTAATTTCAAAAGTAACGTGTGCTGGTTTGAAAGGATGTATGTCCCCTAGAAAAGCCACGTTTTGATCTAAATCCCATTTTGTAAAGGCAGAATAATCCCTATTCAATACTGTATGCTTGAATCTGTAATTAGGTCATCTCCTTGGAGATGTAACCCAATCAAGAGTGGCTGTTAAGCTGGATTGGGGAAATATGTCTCCACCCATTTGGGTTGGTCTTGATAAGCTTCTGGAGTCCTATAAAAGAGGAAACATTTTGGAGAATGAAAGAGATTCAGAGAGAGCAGAGCAGAACTACATAGCCATGAGAAGCAGAGTCCACCAGCCAGTGACCTTTGGAGATGAAGAAGGAAAATGTCTCCCGGGGAGCTTCATGAAACAGGAACACAGGAGAAGAAGTTAGCAGATGTCGCCGTGTTCTCCATGTGCCCTTCCAGATGAGAGAGTAACCCTGACTGTGTTCACCATGTGCCTTCTCACTTGAGAGAGAAACACTGAACTTTATTGGCCTTCTTGAACCAAAGTTTCTTTCCCTGGATGCCTTATATTGGACATTTCTATAGACTTGCTTTAACTGGAACATCTTCTCAGTCTTAGAACTGTAAACTTGTAACTTATTAAATTCCCCTTTTTAAAGGTCATTCTGTTTCTGGTATATTGCATTCCGGCAGCTAGCAAACTAGAACATAATGCATTCCTATCATAAAACATTTATATTATAAATTTTGATATGGGTCTAAATTTTTTGTTTACATGCTCATTTGCTTAAGTTTTAGAACTACTTTCATGCAAAGAAGGACAGTCAAACTCCCCTTAACAATTTCACCCTCTGTCAGTCCCCACTGCCTTCACAAGAAGTTCATATTTTAATTCAGTCTGAACAAATCATAACTACATGATAAAATGTTACTATTTTTTTTTGGAAATATAGAAATAATATTCCTCTTACTCCTGGCACTTTGAGATTTTCTTTCAGCATTAACATTAGAATGCAAGACTAATCATGTTTGATTTTGATTTTCTCTGAAGAATGGCAGTCAGACATTTGGTTCATTTAAGGGCATATTTAATATCGTATTAATATCACATATCCTGACATTTCTTCTTTATTATATGTCAATGTATCCCTTAAATAAAATTTTGTTCTTCAAATGAGCATGGGAACCATAAATTCACCATTACATATTTCAACAAATATTTTATTTGTTTTGTCAACATGATTGATATTGTTAATAAGAAACAACCAGAAGCCTGAACACACAGTAATTAAAATAACCAGATATTATCAAATATTAAAATTATAAACATATGTATGACTTCCAGGTTTCGACATCATTTATTGTGCAGATATGATTTCTAAAGCTGGAATAAACACAGTTCATAATTTAAGTAGTACACAAGGTATCTTAGTCCAACTTTTCTTCAACGTGTTAAATTGTAGGAATTTTAACAAATTCCTTTAGGACAGGCAAGTTATTTTTCTATTGTATCCTTAAATAATAGTCAAGTATTGCATTGTCTTTACATCTTAAATCCATTTTGTTTTTTAAATCTAAAGACAGGCACAGGTATACACAGTGCAGTATAAATTAGTCATGGCGCCTTAAGTAAAAGCACATTTTCTGTTTGAATCATATTTCAGTACTGCAATTTAATAAATGCAATAAAGCTAGAAGTAAAGAAACCTATTGATTATAAATGTTAAAAAATATTGAAAAAGCACTGAATCTTAGCAAACTGAATGCTTATACACAAAATCTATACAAATGGTTACATTATTCTTAAATTTGTATAGATCAAACAGCATTTCAAAGAAAATTTATTTACCTTCGTTATTATCTGGTGATTCTTATAAATGTACATGAATGCAAATTCATATAATTTCTTTTAAAAATGGGTCATGTTGAAAACATGAAGAAAATTTCATATTTCTCTTTAAGCTTAAAGATGGATTATTGCAGTGAATTTACACCAAAAAAATCACTTACTTGAAGTTCCCAGAAGAATGGAAGCGGTTGTTTATATTCACAGTGACTTCTTTCCATTGATAACATGGGGTTTCACATTTTATAATCTCCTAAAGTAAAAATAAATAATAATATATCATACTATTTGAGAATAGCAAAGAAGGTCTTGAATTTTCAAACACAAACTTAAATATATACCAAACTTTCTATTTAAATATTAAACTGGTATTAGTTAATACAATCAGCATTTTCCCACTAATTTTGTACTCCTAAAATCTGGGTGGAAAAGGATAAAAATATATTTTCCTTCATTGCTGATCCACAGCACTGAACTAAAAACTAAAGTATTTGTCAAAATAGTTTCTCCAAAGTTGATTCCCTAAAATCGTTGTTAAGGACTGAAGGTAATTTCACATTTGCAAATTAATCAAAATTAATCAACTATATATCTAATATGTATGACAGACATAAGGAAGGGGCAGGTGTGTGTGTATGCGTATGTGCACGAATATCTGTAGGTGACTCTGCGTGAGTGTGGTGGCAGCTGCATTGACATATTTAATAAAAGCTCAGATACAAAATTAAAACTTCAATTTACCCGAAGCTCTTCCATGGATGAAATGTTTCTAGGAATTTCACACTTTTGGATTGAACATCTTCTTGTTTTATTTTATTTCTCCATTATTATCCAATCACCTTCTGATAATTCAGTACCATGATTGGACAGATGGGAGAGGAAAGAGAAAGTATACAGGGAGCACATGAGCTTCAGGTGTCAGCTCCTCTGCCCTACGAACCACGTTAATGAAAGCCTAAAACCAGCCCTTTCTCTTGGCCACGTGTGGCAAAACCATGACTATGTTGCAGGGAATCTGTGTGAGAGGGTTCAGAACTTTAACTGTTATCTAAGAAGAAAGCAGATCACAAGTCATATCTCAGTGTCAAACTGGTCACAACTCAATCCTCCCAGCATCACTCTGTCTACTTCCCACTCTTTCCCCTGCCCACCTAAAATCCTTTATAATCCATATGGGAATCTGGTCACTTAACACATTTACTTGTTATTTAGCATATATTCACGGTAAAAAGTGTGTATTTTTTTTACAAGATAATGACAATGGAATGTTGATCATTATAATAACACAATCATTTAATAGAGATTTAAAATCCCTCTACCTTGACCTTTGAGTTACAAACACTTAGAACTACATCTTTAAAAAAAACGCCAGCCTTGGAATTCTCTTTATAGCAATTTGCACCACAAGACAGACAAGATAAATTGATGAATGTTTCTGTCAGAAAGAGAAAAGACTTTTTTTTTCGGCATAAACCATCAACCATTAACCCCAACAAAAACATATGCACATGCCAAGGAACTGCTTTTCTGTAGCAGAAGGGCACATGAGTTGCTACGTTTATAGTGAATGACTCTTTCATGAAAAGAGCAAGTGTAATCCCAAAAAGCTGATCATAAAGTAACATTCCATAAAAATTATTTCAACCTCTATTATAACACTGGAGACTTGTTTCCATAGAAAGACTATCAGAGTAACAATGTCAAAAACTTATAAACCAAGAACTATGCACAGTTGCATTTGTACATGCAAATATGTGTACATCTGCGTGGTGTGTCTGTACCTGAACATGATCTATAAAAAACAAGAGCTGGCTAGAGAGACAACTAAGAAGAGCAGGCATGTTTATAATGTTTGATGACCTGAGAAGAGCAGTAAAGCCATAAAATAGGTAAAATTTACTTACAACAGCTTTAAAACTGAGGACTTCACCCTTAAGAGCAAAGGTCATGGTTGTGCCTCCTATTGCATTTTTGGTTTTTGAAATTAAGAGCAGAGAAGCTTCAGCGGGATGGAGGAAGCGACTGGTGAATTTCACCGTGATAGTAGTTTGATTTCTATTTAATGAAAGAAAAAAGAGGAAGAAATTCATTTAATAAAGACAATTAACAAGTATTCTTTTAGTATAGATTTTGTGCCCAGGGCCCAAATGCTGCAATGTGGTGATTTCTAAAATTAAATTAAAGTTACCTTCCAAATGTATACCCAATCTACAAAATAATGGGTTTTCTAATGGTAACCACAGAGAATCATACATGTATTTTTGCATGAAATTCATAGGACATTTTGTGCTACCGTTTAGGCAAATACTTAGCTATGCCCATGTTTTTAGTCACATGAAGAAAAATATATAAGAAAGAAAAATGATTCACAAGATACCTAGAGCCATTGTTGACAATAATATTCAAAGCTGAAATCAAAATAATTGTAGATAAGTAGCATGATTTGTATTTGAGAAAAACCCTTAACTAAAAAAGTGAATGAAAATGTTCATTTTCCTGAATCTTCAACCTTGTAATTTAAAATATAATGTGATAATAAGGAGTCTAGGGACTTGGATCTATATTTACATATATATATACAAACATATGTGTGTCTTTGGGAATGGAGGTGGTAACACACTCCCTTGATGCCAATCCTTGGATTTGTGTAATTGCTGCTGAATGGGTGAGGCTAAAGAGCAGTAAAGAGTAGGGGTAATTAGGAATTTTCAAAATCAGTAGAAATGTTCTCAAAATAGATTTCTAGAGGAACAAGAGTGGGGGATGATTTTTATTCAGATACATGTAATCATCAATCTTCTCAATTTGCACAAAATGGCATTGCCTTGTTCATTATAAAAAGCTCATGGACTTATATGTATTTGTGAACAAAGAACACTTGACCTTGAGGTTTTTTTCTGGGTGTATAGCATCAAACTCTGTTAGGATACCTATAAGTGATTTAGGATTTCACTAGCTATTATAAAATTAATCATTAGATTCATCCATCCATCCATCCATCCATCCATTCACCCATCCACCCATTCATTCATTCATTCATTCAATTCTTATTTATAAATAACTTATAATGTTCCAGGTACTATTTTAGGTTTGGTGCATAAAATAATTAGAAAAAGGGAACGTGCTAGTTCTGGTCTCCTGGATCTTACGTTCTATAGGACACAATGGACATTAATGAAGCTATCACAAAATAAATGTGAAAATTACAAGTAGTATGAGAACATATAATGGGGGATGCGACATGGTTGAAGAGGTCAGAGGAAGTTATATGTTAGGTGGGATTCGAAGAATGAGAATGAGTTTGCCAGACAGAGCAGGGGAGGGAAGAAGGACATTCAAAATTTCTGTTACAAAGAAGTATGGTGCATTTGAAGAGGTGCTCAAAGGCCAGTGGTGCTAAAACATGGGGAGCAAGACAGAGATGCAAGATATAGCCAGAAGCCAGTCTTTAAGGGCCATGTGAATCATGTTAAGGATTTCATGCTCTGTCCTAATGGCAACAGAAAACCATGGGATGATTTTAAGCAGAAGAGTGACATGATTAAATCTGTATTTAAAGAAGTCATCGTGTAAGTAAGTATATATGAATATGATCAGTTGATGTTCACATGGAATATATTATAAAATTCAAAAAGCTAATATGAATAAATATGTCTATCATGTTTATAACATATCTATATTCTCTGTCCCCATAAAATGTGTAATGGTGAATCAAGAGAAATGAAAAGCACAATTTAGAAGTTAATGGGAAATAGTCTGTAAGATACACTTAAGTGATGTATTCTCATAAAACGGTGGCTGGAGGGAAAAAAACGTGATAAAATTACATGTCAAGAACTTTCAAGGATTGCTTACAAATAGTCAAAATCACATCTTACTGAATACCAAGGGCTTTGCATGTTTGTGATGCTCTCAATGTGCATACACATACACACGGTTCACACAGTATTTGCAGGTGTCAGATTAATAAGAGTCCGAAGTCTGGCTTTAGATTGGTTGGTTTTAAATCTCTACTTCACAATTTAACAGTAGGGGAAAATTGGGGAAATTATTTAATGTCTTTCTGATCCAATGTCTTTTTTGGTAAAATGAGGATGCTCATAGCATTGTTAGGAGGATTAAATGATAAAAGGTAAATAAAATGCATGTTATATGGATTTTGCACATAATAGCTGTTAAATTAATGTTAAGAATATTAATCCTTACACATGTAATATACTTATCATTTATATATATATGATTGTGCATATTTTATAATAAATACAAAGGTGCATACACAAAAGACTGGAACAAAATCAACTAATATATTAAGAATGTTTATCTGAAAGGTTTACAGGTGGTTTATGCATTCCTCTGTAAACTTTTCTATAACTGTTAAGTTTTCAACAATATGCAAGTTTTACATTTATGATAAAATTGATAAATGTTAATTTCAGTAACTTGAAAAATGATCTTAAGCTGAAATATTGAAGGTATTTCCACATAATGAAAGCTTTGAAACATGGAATAGACGATTAGATTTATGAAGAAAAAAACTGGGAGGAACTTTCACTCATATAATACTCTTTGAAGGACAGACAATAGATCTTATGTTTTCAAGGCCTTGCAGCAAGTCAAATAGTTCAGTGATAACATCCAACAGAACTTGTATTACCAAACTTATGTTGCCTAACAGACAAATAAGAATATACCACTTAGTTACCTGGAACATGGGTGAGTTGTTTATACTAGGAGTTTTGTTCTGGAATTTGATTTATAACATAGAAGGTGAGGATGATTTCTCTCAGATTTAATTCAGTTTCAAAATAGTCTCAACAATAAGTATTCATATTTTATAAAATACATGCTTCTGTGGTGGATAGAATCATGTACTACAGTTTGGACATATTTTTGGTCTTGGTCTGCATTCTGGTGGGTGTAGAGCCATTGTAAATAACATCTCTTGAAGATGTTACTTCAGTTAAGATGTGGCCCCACTGAATCAAGTTGAGCATTAATCTGGATTGCTGGAGTCATTTATAAATAGCATGAAAGTCAGACAGGGAGGGAAGACAAGAGAAGCTGCCATGTGACAGAAAATCCGAGAATCAAGGATCACCAGCAACCAGCCTGAGAAGGCCAGTCTTCTGGGAGAGAGTATTACCTGGCTGGTGCCTCGATTTTTAAAAACTTGAGTCAAAAATTCCTGTTGTTTAAGGCAACACTTTGTAAGTATTTGCTTCAGCAGCCAGAAAACTAAAACAACTCCTTTAGCATGGGACACTCCCCAAAGACAACTAACATAGGCTAATGATGCAAACCAAGGACACTGCTTAAAATGATCTCCAATCTGATTATTTCTGATTATTTCTGTGTTTGATCTACTAGAAGAAACAATCACTTGAAAAATCTGAAAAGAAATACGGGCTAATGTATAATTTAAGACCAAAGAGAAAGTCAGGCACAGTACCTTTAGTAATTGTATAATCTGTCTCTTTGCATTGGGAAAAATAATTGAACAAAAATGAAATAGCTACAATTTATGACCTGTGAACGTCCATTATTTGTTATCAATTTTATTAGCCACTCTGGCACTAGCATTGCTGTTTTCATGCAACCTTACATTATTTAATAAAGGTATTTGACATCATTAGTACCTGTTGGCACATCAAATGGGATCTGGTGACCCAGGTCACTATTTTATAAGTATAAAATCTTTAGACCCTAAGAACTCTATCTTATAGAGTAGATTTTCTATGCCATATCTACCCTATACAATCTATAGGGAAGATATGCTCAGTAAAATAGTTTTTTTAAAAATTCACTTACTTTGGAGCAATTGTCACAACACTTCCTTGTTGAGCGAGAGAGAAGTCAGTGGCATCTCTTCCAACAATTGCAGCATTATACACTAAGGTTTTCAAGCTTGAATTTTTCAGTAGAATCTAAGGAAGAGTGCATATAATGAGACCATAAGATTTAGAAATATATGGCTATGATTATTCTTATTTTTATATATTATTTATATTTACTTTCAAATCTATGTAAACAGAAACTATGAGTCCTTACCAGTACCCTTAATTCCAAGCTAAGACACGAGTTCTTCAGAGAGAAAGGTCTACAAAACCACAAACAAGAAAACTAAAAATAAACATTAAAAAATACTATTCAATCTACACCTAGAAACATTTTCAATTTTTTTAAATTAGAGAAATTGTAAGTTTACAGAAGACTCATGTAAAAAAAATATACAATGTTCCCATATACCTTCCCCCATTCTTAACACTTTGCATTAGTGTGATACCTTTGTTACAATTGATGAAAGAATATTATAACTATTAACTATAATCCATAGTTCAAGTTAGGCTGCACTTTTTACAATATACCACCCTATTATTAACACCTTGCATTAGTGTAAAGAATTTTTTATAATTCATGAAAGAATGTTTTAACAATTATACAATTAACTAGTCCATCCTTTATTTTAATAGGGCTCACTGTGGTGTTAGGTTCTGATTTTTTATTATTTTTTTCAGTTTTTATTAAGTTTTATTTTTTAATGAAATTTTATTGAAATATATTCACACTGAATAGAAACCATCCAAAACAAACAATCACTGGCTCACAGCATCATCACATGGTTGTGTATACAGCCCCACGATCAAACAGAGCATTTTCATTACTCCAGAAAATAAACAAGAACAAACAAACAAAAACCCCAATCATCCCTTACTCCCCATCCCCGTACATTATTGACCCATAGTGTTAGTGTGCTACATTTGTTACAGCTGATGAAAGAGTATTAAAATATTACTGTTAACTATAGCCCATAGCTTGCAATTGGTACATTTCTTCCCATATACCCTTCCATTATTAACTCCTTATAATAGTGTTGTACAACTGTGACAGTCATGAAAGAACTTTTTTATATTTGTACAGCTGATTTTGGACATTGTCCACCACAAGATTCACTATGTTATACGTTCCCATGTTTTAACCTCCAACTTTCCTTCTGGTGACATACGTGACTTTAAACTTCCCCTTTGCACACACTCACACACCATTCAGCACAGTTAATCATTCTCACAATAATTTACTAACGTCACCTTTGCCCATTTCCAAACACTTAAGTTCACCCTAATTAAACATTCTGCACATATTCAGGAACTGCTCCTCATTCTTTAATCTCATTCTATATTCTGATAACCTATATTCCATATTTTATGTCTATGAGTTTACAACTTATAATTAGTTCATATCAGTGAGATCATATTTGTCCGTTTGTGTCTGACTTATTTCACTTAACATAATGTCCTCAAGGTTCATCCATGTCATCTCATGCTTTAGGATCTCATTCCTTCTTCCTGCTGAATAACATTCCATCATATGTATATACCACAGTTTGTTTATCCATTCTTCTGTTGGTGGACACTTGGGTTGTTTCCCTTATTTTGCAATTGAGAATAATTCTGCTATGAACATCAGTGTGCAAATGTCTGTTCGAGTCCCTACTTTCAGATCTTTCGGTTATATCCCAAGTAAAGTGATTGCTGGGTCATAAGGCAACTCTATCCTTAGCTTCCTGAGGAAACACCAAATTATCCTCCACAGTGGCTGTACCATTTTGTATTCCCTCTACAGTGGATAAGTGTTCTAATTTCTCCACATCCTCTCCAACACTTGTAGTTGCTTAGGATTTTTGCTTAATAGCAGTCATTCTAGTAGGCGTGAGTGATATATCACTGTGTTTTAGATTTGCATTTCCCTAATAGCTAGCAAAGCTGAGCATCTTTTCATTGCCTCTTAGCCATCTGTATTTCCTCTTTGGAGAAATGTCTACACATGTCTTTTGTTCATTTTTAAATTGGGTTGTTTGTCTATTTATTGTTGAGTTTCAGGGTTTCTTAATATACTGGGTATCAAAGCCTTATCAGATATGTTGTTTCCAAATATTTTCTCCCATTGAATTAGTTCCTTTTCACCCCTTTGACAAAGTTCTTTGAAGCACAGAAGTACTTGATTTTGAGGAGTTCCCATTTATCTATTTTTTCTTTCATTGCTTGCACTTTGGGTATAAAGTCTAAGAAACTACTGCCCATCACTAGATCTTGAAGATGTTACTTTACATTTTCTTCTAGGAGTTTTATGGTATTGGTTCTTATATTTAAGACTTTGGTCCATTTTGAGTTTATTTTTTAATAGCGTGTGAGATAGGGGTCCTATTTCATTCTTTTGGTTATGGATAATCAGTTCTTCCAACACCATTTATGTTAGAGTCTGTTCTGTCCCAGTTGAATAGGCATGGGAATCTTATAAAACATCAGTTGGTCACAGATCTGAGGGTCTATTTCTGAACTCTTAATTGATTTCATTTATCAATATATCTATTCTTATGCCAAGACCATGCAGTTTTGACCATTGTGGCTTTATAACATGCTTTAACGTCAGGAAGTGTGATACCTCCCGCTTTGTTCTTCATTTTCAAGATGTTTTTGGCTATTTCGAGGCCCCTTATCCTTCCAAATAAAATTGATAATTAGCGTCTTCATTTTTGCAAAGTAGTTTGTTGGAATTTTGATTGGTATTGCATTAAATTTGTAGGTCAATTTTGGGTAGAATTAGCAGTTTAATGACATTTAGTCTACCGATCCATGAACATGGAATGTGCTTCCATTTACTCAGGTCTTCTTTGATTTCTTTTACTAATATGTTGTAGTTTTCTGCATACAAGTCCTTTACATCCTTGGTTAAGTTTATTCCTAGATATTTGATTCTTTTATGTGCCATTGTAAATAGAATATTTTTTCCTTGAATAACTCACTACTAGTGTATAGAAGCACCACTGATCTTTTTAATTTTTGGCTTAACCACGGGAATTTATTGGTTCATAGTTTGGGAGGCTAGTAGTCCAAAATCAAGGCATTAGCAAGGCTGTGCTTTCCTCCCAGTCTATAGTGTTCTTTTGCTAGCTTGCCATAATGCTTGGGGTTTCTTGGCTTCCATCTCTGCCTCCTGTCACAGAGTGCTCTCTTCTTGCATATGCTCTTCCAATTACTGATGGCTGGCTTCTGACTCCTCCCTGTGACTTTCTCTGACTTCTGGATTCTGGTTTGCTCTCTTTATAAGGCCTCCACTAATATGGATTAAGACCTACCCTGATTGAGTGATTCATGCACAGGAATGCAGATTAAGATAAAGAACATCTTTTGAGGGGTACATAATTAAATCTATCATACTCATAGATTTTCTGTGAGACTTAAGCCTGACTCAATCAATATTAGATATTGTTACTTACTTAGGTTAAGAACTATAAAAATATTCTTTATGGTTTTGTTTTCTGAAATAAGTTAAACTCACAAAAACGTTGCTAATACAAAACAAATAATATTTTTTTCTAAACTACTTGAGAATAAATTGCTAACCCAAAACTTCCCCAAGCTCCCGGAAATGTTAATATGCAATTCCTACAACAAATACCTTCTCCTACATAACCACAATATGAGCATAATATGAGGAAATTAGCATTGATATATTATCTCTATCTGATCTGTGAACTCCATTTAACATGCACTAATGAACTCAATAAAATCTTTTATAGGAAAAGGATCCAGTCCAGGTTAACATGTTGCATTCAGTTGTTGTATCTCATTAGTCTCCTTCAGTCTGAAAAAGTTCCTCAGTCTTTCCTTGATCTTGATGAAGATTACAATTGTAAACTGTTCCTCAGTTTGGGTTTGTGTAGCTGTTCCTAATGATTAGATTCAAACATTTCAACTCAGGTGGTTTGTAATAGAAGGAGTGTTGTGTTCTTCTCATTGCATGCTATTGGGTGGCACACAATTCCAATTTATCCTGTTACTATCATTTTGATCACTTGATTAAGGTAGTGTCTGAAAGACTTCTCTACTATAAGATTGCTTTCTTCCCTTTTGCAATTGTATAAGTCTCCTGTGGCTGCTGCAACAAAGGACTACAAACTGGGTGGTTTAAAATGAAAGAAATTTATTCTCTCACAGTTCTGGAGCCAAAAGTCCAAGATCAAGGTATAGGCAGAGTTGTGCTCTCTCTAGAGGTTCTAGGGGAAAACCCATTCTTTGTCTCTTCCAGCTTCTGGTGGCCATCATCATTCCTTGATTTGTGGCTGTTGCTCAATCTCTACCTCCATGATCTCATTGCCTCCCTTCTGTTTGTCAAATCTCCATCAAATTTACTTTTATTTACATTTTCAATGCAATTTTATTGAGATATATTCACACATCACACAGTCAATAAAAAGAATACAATCAATGGCTCATAGTATCATCATATGGTTGTATATTCATCAACATGATCAATTTTAGAACATTTTTCATTATGCAAAATAAAAAGAAGACCCCAAAATCCATATCCATTAATCCCCTATTTTTTGTCTTTGTATTATTACTCATGTACCAATACACTGGACAAAGTGAGTGTCAGTCACAAGATTTTTATAATCACATGGCCACACAATTAAAGCTACATAGTTATACAATCATTATCAAAGATCATGGCTACTGGATTATAGTTCAACAATTTCAAGAATTTCTTTCTAGCTATTCTAATACACTAGAAACTAAAAAGAAATATCTATATAATGAGTCAGTAGTCATAATCATTTGTTAAATCATAATTTCTCATTTATACCTCCTCCCTCTCTTTGAACTTTCTTCTGATCTTCAGGGATATCTGGACAGTGACCACTTGAACTTCTTTGGGCTGGAAAGGGGTGTTAAACTTATAGGGTAGAGGAATAAAACTGGTTTGATGTTCTTGGAGAAACTGGTACCTCTAGATTTCAGAACTTGTCTGGCATGGGAACAATTCGGAGCCCATAAGCTTCAGAAAAAGTATACTTACTAAGAATAATTTTTATGGGGTCTTGGATAGAGTCCAGGGTATTCTTTAGAGTTTTCAGTAATATTTTTGTTGAGGCTTGGAATACTGTGGCAATTTTGCAAAATTTGCCTGGAGCTTGCATATAAATAACCTCCAGAATACCCTTTCTACTATTTGAAATGTATTAGTCACTGAAACTTTATTTTAATCTTTTCTCCCATTTTTGGTCAAGAAGGCATTCTCAACCCCTTGATGCCAGGGCCAGGCTCATCCCTTGGGGTCATGTCCCACACTGCCAGGGAGACATAAACCCCTGGGAGTCATGTCCTACATAGGGGAGGTGTAGAGAATCCATTTGCAAGGTTGGCTTAGAGAGAAAGGCCACGTCTGAGCAACAAAAGAGGCTCTCTGGGGTGACTCATTGGCATAATTATAATTAGGCTTAGCTTCATCAACATAAATAATTTTCATAAGGGCAAGCCTCAAGAGTGAGAGCTTGGTTTATTAAATTGGGAAATCCCAATGCTTGAAGAATACTAGGAATTCCTCAGCTGGGGAAGTTTAATATTTCCACATTTTCCCCCACTTCCTCAAGGGGACTTTGCAGATACTTCTTTACTTTCTGACCAAAATACTGTGGATTGCATTGGGATATTATAGTAGCCTGGACAGAATAACAAGACCTCATTCCTTATTTGAGGTCCCATGTAATTATGTTGTTTAATTAAACTGACCAGACAGGCTAAATTAGATATTGTGCTACAAAGAAAATTAAATTTTGGAACAAATAAACATCTCTTCTTTTGGTCTCACACAGAAGTTGGGGTTTTAAAATACAAGCAATATCACCTTTTACCATGTATTCTGATTTACTTTAGTCCTAACCAGGTCCATTTCTTACATATCAGTAACTGAAGTAGATCTCTTTTCAGCTTCTTTAACAGTTGCTGTATGGAGTAATACTGACTTTCATTGCTGCAGAACTTTAACTCTTAGTCTCTGTGTCACACAAATACCCAAAGTTCCAGGGAATGAGCAGGTTATACACAAAGAGCACAGCACCTCAAAATTTAGTAATAATGGTTAAAACTCAGGAACAGATGTGATTGTTAGAACAGCTTACAATCTAGTGACATTTACAATGAAACTTTTTGAACATTCTGTACTCGTTAATTATCGATTGCCTAATCTCTGCCCACTTTTTATCCCCTGATAACCTATGCTCTCAAATTCAATTCTCAGAGTTTGCTCATTATAGTTAGTTTATATTAACGAGACTATACAATATTTGTCTATTCATTTCTGGCATGTTTTACTTCAACATAATTCCTCAAGGTTCATTCCCTTAGTTGCATGCCTCATGATGTCATTCCCTCCTGCAGTCACTCAATATTTTGTCATGTGTTTACACCACATTTTGTCTCTCTTTTCATCAATCAATGTACCCTTAGGCCACTTCCATCCATTGCAAATCATGAATTATGCCACCATAAACACCAGTGTCCAAATATTTATTTGTGTCCCTGCTTTCAGTTCTTCCAAGTACATACCTAATAACGGGCTTGCTGGGTCACACTGCCATTCAGAGGTGCTGCACCCTTCTACTTTCCTACCAACAGTGAATAGATGTATCTCTCTCCACATCTTCCCCAGCACTTGTATCATTCTGTTTATTTTTTAAACAGTTTTATTCACACACTATATTATCCATCATAAGTGTACAGTCAATGGCTCCTGGCATAGTCACAAAGTTGTGTATTCACCACCACAAACTATATGAAAACATTTCCATTTCTTCCACAAGGAAAGAAGAGGGGAAAAAAAGGAGAAACCACCACCACCACCAAGAATCCCATACCCCTCACTTATATTGCCCTCTTATTGACATTTAGCTTTGGTATACTGCCTTTGATACAATTAATGAAGGAATATTACAATGTTACTATTAACTATAGACCTTAGTTTGCATTAATTGTATTTTTTTCACATACCATACCATTTTTAACACCTTGTAATGGTGACATTCATTTGTTCTCCGTCATGTATAAACTTTCTTATATTTGCACATTTAATCACTATCATTATTCACTCAAAGTTTCACTAAGTTATGCAATCCCAGCTTTTATCCTCTTTCTTTCTGGTGTCATACATGCCCCTAGCTTTCCTCTTTCAACCATATTCACATTCAGCTTTGTTCATTATACTTACAATATCGTGCAACAATCCTCCAGTGTTGTGCTATCCATTTCTGGATCTTTGCAATCAATCCTGTTGAACATGCTGTACTCCTGCAGTATCAAATGCCCAATCTCTACCCTCTTTCCATTGCCTGATAACCTGTGTTCTCAACTGCAACCCTGAGTTTTCTCACTATAGTTAATTTATATTAGTGAGGCCATGCGGCATTTGTCCTTTTGTTACAGGCTTATTTTGTTCAACCTAATGTCTGCAAGATTCATCCACATTATTGCATGTTTCATTAATTTATTTCAACTTACAGCTGCTTAATATTTCATTGTTCCTATACAGCACAGTTTATTTATCCACTTGTCTGTTGATGGGCTTTTGGGCTGTTTTCTACCTCTTGGCAATCATGAAAAATACTACAATAAACATTGGTTTGAAAACATCTGCCTGTGCCCCTGCTTTCAGTTCTTTTGAGTATATACCTAGTGATGGGATTGCTGGATCATATAGCAAACTGGGGAACTTAGCTTCTTGAGGAACCACCAAACTGCCTTCCAGAATAAGTGTGCCTACTCCCCAGCACTTGTAGTTTATATATATATATATGTAAAATGACCATTCTAGTAGGTGGGAAATGATATCTCATTTAGGTTGTGATTTGTATTCCCTAATGTCTAGTAAAGTTGAGCATCTTTTCATATGCTTTTGAGCCATTTGTTTTTCCTCTTTGGAAAAGTGTCTATCCATATCTTTTGCCCATTTTAAAATTAGGTTATTTGTCTTTTTGTTTTGAGTTATAGGATCTCTTTATATAGTCTGGATATTAAGCCTTTATCTGAAATGAGTTTTTCAAATATTGCCTCCCATTGTTTAGGCTGTCTTTTTACTTTTCTGATAAAGTCCTCTGACATGCAAAAGTATTCAATTTTTAGGAGATCCCATTTATATATTTCTTCTTTCATTGTTCTTGCTTTGGGAAACCACCTCCTACCACAAGATCTCTAAGACAGTTCCCTACATTTGCTTCTAAGAGTTGTATGATCTTAGGTCTAATGTTTAGGTCTGTTCCATTTTGAGTTAATTTTTGTATAAGGTGAGATAGGTGTCTTCTTTCATTATTTTGGATACTGAAAGTCAGTATTTCAAGCACCACTTGTGGAAGAGACTGCTCTGTCCCAGTTGACCTGGCCTCCTCCTCCTTCTTTTTTTATTTTTCACTTTTTAGGAACCCATTAAAGAAAGCAGCAGACATTCACAGATTTCAGCACTTCCCCTGGCAAGGGAGGAATTAAGGAATACTTGAGAGACAAAGGAACTTATCAAGTGAAGAAGACAGTTCCCTAAAAGGCCTATCTTCCCCCTAAAATGGGTGGGGAGGACTGGGTCCAGCACAAGCGGCAGCTTTCATTCAGAGAATTTAGACCCCACTCAAATTTCTCCATTTTTTTCTCCAGTTTTTCTTTTGTCTGTTCAAATTCTGTTATCTGTCTTATAGCTTGATGATTCTTTCTTCTGCCTCTTCAAATCTGCAGTTGTGTTTCCAGTATATTTTTAATTTCATCTACAGTGTCTTTTATTTCCATAACGCCTGTTTTTTTATATGAATTCTTTCAAACTCTTCTTTATACTCTTCTAGTGTCTTCTTAATATCCTTTATCACTTTATACACATTTTCCTTCATATCTTTGAATTGATTCAGGAGATTTGTTTTCACATCTTTGATATGTTGTTTCAGATTCTGTATCTCTTCAGACTTTTTTTTTTGTATGCTCTATGGCGGGGTCATATTTCATTCTTTTTCATATGAGTATTCTGTTATTGCAGCACCATTTGTTGAATTTGTGTTTGTTTTTTTCTTTCTTTGTTTTCTTGTTTTTGTTTGTTTTGGGGAAGTGCATAGGACTGGAATCGAACTGAACCTAGGTCTCCCGCATGGCAGGCAAGAATTCTACCACTGACCTACCCTTGCACCCATCTCCTTAGACTTTTTGGTCTGTTCCCTCAACTGGGCCATTTCTTCTTGAGTTTTAGTATGTCTTGGTGATTTTTTTTTATATCATATCTTATTACCTTGATAGGTCTATTCTGAAGGTTGATCTTTCTCTCTCTTTTCTCGGGTTTAGTTGTTGCCTGGGCTTGTATTAGGGCACTGCTTTGACAGTTGTGTCACCATATTTCTCAGCCAAAACATGGCTAAGCATTCCTGCAGGAGGTGTAAGTCAGCTCCAATGGTCCTGGGATCAGGGCCTGGAGGGACTCTGAAAAGCCCTGCAGTTCCCCTGCACTTTGTGGACTGCCTAGCAGATGGTGATGTTTGGTGACTTACTTGTCCTCAAAAGCTGTTTTCCCCCTGGAGCCCTGGCAGTGTCTGACTGGGTGGTGTTGAAACTGTGGGGTTTCTGTGCTCTCACTTCTCTGGCCAAGATCTGGCTCAATGTGGGGCTGTGTCCCTGACCTTACTTGTGGCAGAGGACTCCCCCAGCTGCCCCAGTCTGTAGCTGACCCTCAGGCAAGGATTAGGCCACCCTCTGCTGTTTTTCTCAATGCTGGGGGATGGGCACCATGACCCAGAGCTGGAAACACAGTCTCTGTCCACATTTTCTCAGACTCTTCATCGCTCATTGACCTGGCCTTGAAATGTCCTCCCTTTTCCCCCAGGTCCCCTAACAGTTGATTTGCATAATTTTTGTGTGGTTACTTGCTTCTTTTAGGGAAAATTTTGTGGTTCTCTCCCTGATCCTCAATTTTGGAAATTCCTCCTTGCTTCTCTTTTTTATTCTCCCTTCCTTTATTGGCTTAAGTCCTGCAATGGATCCCTGGATATAGGTGGAGATCTGCCTCACTGCTGTGAGGGATTTTATAGTCTATGTACTTGGTAGAAGGTGGGAAGTATCCCAGCTGCTGTTCCTGTGCACTTTTTGAGGTGTGTGAGATCGAGTAAGAGGGTGGAGAGAGGACTGGCCGGGCTGGGATGGAAGTTTCCTATCTGATAGTTTTCTCTATCTTTAATTCAGCATTTGTGGGATCCTTCTTCAGTCCATACCTCCCTCCAGAGTTCTGAGCAAGTGAGAGTTGGCTTTTTATTCGCTGAATCTCTGGGAAGAGGTTTTCAGTAGACGTTTACATAGCCATGTTGATGATGTCATGCCGAGAAACAGAAGTTTGAGTCTGGTCTTGTTTTACCTTTAATTTTTATTCTAGTAGTATATATATATGACCTAAAATTTCCCATTTTAAACATATTCACATATAAAATTCAATGGTGTTAATTACACTCGCAATGTTGTGCTCCCATTATGACCATTTATTTCCAAAAGTTTAAAATGAACTCAAACAGAAATTTTGTACATATTAAGCATTAACTCCCCATTCCCTGTCCCCAACTCAGCCCCTGCTAACCTATATTCTAGATTCTAATCTACGACTTTGCTTATTCTAATTTTCTCATATCAGTGATATCATACAACATTTGTACTTTTGTGTCTGGCCAATTTTACTCAGCATAATGTCTTTAATGTTCATCCAGGTTGTTGCATGGATAAGAACTTCATTTATTTTTAATATTGAATATTACCCCATTGTACATATATACCACATTCTGTTTATCCATTCATCAGTTGAACACATGGGTTTCTTCCATCTATTGGCAATTGTGCGTATACCTCAATGAATATCAGTGTACAAATCTCCACTTTCAAATCTTTTGGTTATGTCCTAGTAGAGGGATTGTCAAGTCATATCGTATTTCTATAGTACTTCTATACTTTTTTTTCTGAGGAACTGCCAAACTGTCTTCTTCAGCAGCTGCACCATTTTACATTGCCACCGGCAATGAAAGAGTACTCTTATTTGTCCACATGCTGTCCAACACTTGTAATTTTCTGCTTTATTTTTAACAGCAGCCATTTCAATGGGTGTGAAATGGTATCTCATTGTGGTTTTGATTTGCAGTTCCCTAATAGTTAATGATGTTGAGCACCTTTTCATGTGCTTTTTACCCATTTGTATTTACTCTTTGGATAAACATCTATTCAAGTCTTTTGCTCATTTTAAAATTGGATTGTTTGACTTTTTATTGTTGTGTGGTAGTTTTTCTATACATATACTTGATATTAAACCCTCATTGAATATGTGGTTTCCAAATATTTTCTCTCATTGTGCATACTGTCTTTTCACTTTTTTGACTAAGCACTTTCATGCAAAAATATTTTTAATTTTGTCAAGGTCCCACTTATCTACTTCTTTTTTTCTGTAGCTTGTGCTTTGCATGCCTAACACAAGATCCTGAAGGTGCTTCCAAGTACTTTCCTCTAGAAGCTTTATAGTGCTCATTCTTATATTTAGGTCTTGATTCAATTATTTTTATAATTGACTTTTTTTTCTTTTTTGTGAAAAATAACATATACACAAAAAGCAATAAATTTCAAAGCATAGCACAATTAGTTGAACAACAGATTGCAGAGTTAGGTATGGGCTACAATTCCACAATTTTAGGTTTTTATTTCTAGCTGCTCTAAGATACTGTAGACTAAAAGAAATATCAATTTAATGATTCAGCTATCATATTCATTTGTTAAACTCTACCTTCCCTGTATAACTCCACCATCACCTTTGATCTTTCTATCCCACTCTTTAGGGATATTTGGGTATGCCCATTCTAACTTTTTCATGTTGGAAGAGGCTGTCAATATGGGATAGGGAGATGGAACTATGTGATGTTCTGGAGAGGATGGGCCCTCTAGGTTTCAGGACTTATCTGGTCCAGGGACCGATCTGGAGGTTCTAGGTTTCTGGAAAGCTACCCTAGTGCATGGAAACTTTGTAGAATCTTATATATTGCCCTAGGTGTTCTTTAGGATTGGCAGGAATGGTTTTGGTTGGGGTTTGGCAAGTGATGATAGCTAGCAATGTCTAACTGAAGCTTGTGTAAGAATGACCTCCAGACTAGCCTTTCAACTCTATTTGAACTCTATATACTTTATCAGTTACACTTCTTTTCCCCCTTTTGGTCAGGATGGAATTGTTGATCCCATGGTGCCAGGGCTGAACTCATCCCTGGGAGTCATCTCCCACGCCACCAGGGAGACTTTCACCCCTGGATGTCATGTCCCACATAGGGGACAGGGCAATGATCTCATTGCAGAGTTGGGCTTAGAAAGAGTGAGGCCGCATCTGAGCAACAAAAGAGGTCCTCCATAAATAACTCTTAGGCATACCTATAGGTAGGCTAAGATTCTCTGTTACATACATAAGCTTCACAAGATACATAAGCTTCCTCAAGATCAAGGGATTGGCCTATTGATTTGGGTGTCCTTAATGTTTGACACAGTAAGTCTTTGATTCATTCTGAGTTAATTTTAGTGCATGGTATGCAATATGGGTTCTCCTTCATTTTTTGCATATGGATATCTCGCTATCCCAAGATAATCTGTCAAAGGGACTATTCTTTCCCAATTGAATATAATTGGTAGCCTTGTCAAAAGTCAATTAGCCATAGATGTGAGGGTTTATTTCTGAGCTTTTGATTCTATTCCATTGGTCTATATATCTATCCATGTGCCAGTACAATGCTGTTTGGAATATCTTAGCTTTGTAATAAGCTTTAAATTCAGGAAGTGTGAATTCTCCAACTTCCTTCTTTTTTTCAAGATGTTTTTGGTTATTTAAGTCCACTTAACCTGCAGGCAAATTTGATAATTGGCTTTTCCATTTCTGCAAAATAGACTGTTGGAATTTTGAGTAGGATTATGTTGAATTTGAAATCATTTTGGATAGAACTGATATCATAATGATATTTAGTCTTTGAATACATGAGCAAGGAATGTCTTTTCATTTATTTAGATCTTCTCTGATTTATTTTAGCAATGTTTTCCATTTATAAATCTTTTATACTCTTGGTTAAATTTATTAGTAGATATTTGATTATTTTATTTGCAATTACAAATGGAATTTTTCTTGATTTCCTCCCAAGATTGGTCATTACTAAGGTATAGAAGCATTGAGTTTTACATGCTGAAATTTTACCCTGCCACTTTGCTGAATTTGTTTGTTCGCCTTATTAGCTTCGTCATAGTTTTTCATGAGTTACAATATATAGGATCATGCCTTTTGTGAATAGTAAAAGAGTTATTTCTTCCTTTCCAGTTTGAATGTCTTTTATTTCTTTTCATTGCTTAACTTCTCTGACCAAAATTTCCTGCACAATGGTGAAAACAGTGGTGACAGTGGACATTTTTGTCTTGTTCCAGATCTTTGAAAGAAAGCTTACAATCTTTTACCACTAAGTATGATGTTAACTGTGGGTTTTCCATATATGTCTTTATCAAGTTGTGGAAGCTTACTTTTATCCATATTATTATAAAAGTTTTTATCGAGAAAGGATGTAAAATGTTTTTCTGCAGCAATCAAGATGATCACGTGTTTTTTCCCTTTTACATCCATTTACATACGAGAAATTGGTCAGTAATTTTCTTTCCTGGTAGTATCTGTGTCTTGATTTGTTATTAGGGTGATGTTGACCTCATAGAATGAATTTGTTAGTGTTCTTTTTTGTTCAGTTTGTTGGAAGAGTTGAGAAAGATTAGTACAATTCTTCTAGGAATGTTTGGTAGAATTCACCTCTGAAGCCATATGGTCCTAGGTTTTTGCTGGGACATTTCTAATGACAATTCAATCTCTTTATTTATAATTGATCTGTTGAGATCTCTTTCCTCTAGAGTCAGTATAGATTGTTCATGTATTTGTAGGAATTTGTTCATTTCATCAGGGTTGTCTAATTTGTTGGCATACATTTGTTTATAGTATCCTCTCATGATCCTTTTTATTTCTGTGGGGTCAGTAGTACCTTACCTTTATCATTTATTATTTATTTGTATCTTTTTCTTCTTTATTAGTCTAGCTAAGTGTCAACTCTTTTATCTTTTCAAAGAACCATCTTTTAATTTTATTAATATTCTCTATTGTGTTTTAATACTCTATTTCATTTATTTATGCTCTAATCCTTGTTATTTATTTCCTTCTGCTTGATATGGGGTTAGTTTGCTGTTCTTTTCCTATTTTCTCCTGGTGTTCAGTTAGGTCTTTGATTTTAGCCCTTTATTCTTTTTTTTTTCTTTATTCTTTTAAATGTATGCATGTGGGTCTATAAATTTCCCTCTCAGCACTGCCTTCATTTCATCCCATAAGTTTTGATATGTTGTATTCTTGTTTTCATTCATCTCAAGATATTTACTGATTTCCCCTGTAAATTCTTCTTTGACCTACTGAGGTTTTAAGAGTGTGTGATTTTACTTCCATGAATTTGTGGATTTTCCAGTTCTCTGCCTGTTATTGATTTTCGGCTTCATTCCATTATTGTCAGAGAAGATGCTTTGTATAATTTCAATCTTTGTAAATTTATTGAGCCTTATTACATGATTCAATATGTGGTCTACATTAGCGAATGATCCATATACACTTGAGAAGAATGTATATCCTGCTGTTTTCACATGTAATGTTCTCTATATGTATGCTAGGTATAGTTCTTTTATCATATTATTCAAGTCTTCTGTTTCTTCTTTGATTTTCTGCCTTGATGTTCTGTATATTGATATGAGTGTTGTATTGAAGTCTCCAACTATTATTGTTGATGCATCATGTCTACCTTCCATTTTGCCTGTATTCCCCTTATATATTTTGGGGCACCGTGATTAGGTGTACAAATATTTATAATTGTTTTCCTTCTTGGTGGATTGCCCCTTTTATTCATATGTAGTGTCCTTCTATGTCTCTTGTAACAGCTTTTGTCTTAAATTCTATTTTGTCTCATATTAGCACAGCTACCACAGCTGTTTTTGTTACTATTTGTATATAATATCTTTTTCAACCCTTTCACTTCAATCTATTTTTGTCTTTCAGTCTAAGGTGAGTCTCTAGTAAAGAATATATAGTTGAATCATGCTTTTTTATCCATTCTGCCAGTCTTTACCTTTTGATTGGAGGGTTTAATCCATTAATCTCCAGTGTTATTACTGAAAAGGCAATACTTACTTCAGCCATTTTGTCATTTGGTTCTTATATGTCATATATTGTATTTATCTCTCTTTTCTTTCATTGCAACACCCTTTTTTTTTTAACATGGGAAAGCACTGGGAATTGAACCCGGGTCTCTGGCATGGCAGGGAAGAATTCTGCCTGCTGAGCCACTGTGGCCCGCCTTGCCTCATCCTTCTGTGATGTATCTGACTCATCCCTTTCTTAATTTTGTTTTTATATACTTTTAAAATACTTTCTTTGTGGTTACTTTGGGGTTTATATTACACAAGCTACACCTATAAACTACTCAGTTGTAAAGATACCAACTTAACTTCAATAACATGCATCTTCTTTTTCCCACAGCCCTCTCTTTCTCATTTTTATATTGTTTTCTTCTTACATTACCTCTTTATATTTTGTTCCCCCATTATCAGGAAATATGCCTTTTTCTTGTTCAATTGCATTCTGACTCTTACAAGAAATAAAGTGTAGAGTTGTATATTGAGGATATAGTAATATTGGGCTTTGCATTTACCTTTCTTGAAGATCTACATTTCTTCACACTATTCCAAGCCATGCTATGCTGATTTGAAACTGTTATGCACTCCAGAAAAGCCATGTTCTTCTAACCCATTCTTGCGAATCAGACCTAATGTGGACATGACCTTTTGATTAGGTTGTTTCCATGGAGATGTGACCCACCCATTTAAAAGTGGGTCTTAATCCTTTACTGGAGTCCTTTATAAGAAGACACAGAGAGCTCAGAGCTCAGAGATGTTTGGGGACAGAGAAAGAAAATGCCCCAGAAAAAGTTACAAGGATACACTGCAGCTCAGAGACCATTTTGAAACCAACCCAGGGGAGATGAGCCAGCAGACTCTGCCATGTGCCTTCCCATGTGACAGATGAAATTGGACACCATCAGCCTTTCTTCAGTGAGGTTATTCTCTTGTTGATGCTATGGTTTGGACATTTTTATGGTCTTAGAACTTGTAAATATGTTACCTATTAAATCCCCTTTTAGAAAGCCAATCCATCTCTTGTAAATTGCATTCTGCATGCTTTAGCAAACCAAAACACATGCTGTTCTAGTTTGCTAGCTGTTGTAATGTGATATACCAGAAACAAAATGGCTTTTAAAAGGGGAATGTATTCAGCTTTCAAGTTTACAGTCCTAAGGCCATGAAAATGTCCAACTAAGGCATCAGGGAAAGATATCTTGGTTCAAGAAGGTCAGGTTTCTCTCTCAGCTGGAAAGATATATGGTGAACATGGCAATGTCTGCTAACTTTCCCTCTGGCCTTTTTGTTTCATGAAGCTCCCCCAGGGGTATTTCCTTTTCATCACTAAAGGTTTCTGACTCTTGGGGCTCTAAAGCTTTTTCCAAAATGCTTCCTCCTTTAAAGGATTCCAGTAAACTAATCAAGACCCACCAGGAATGTGTGGAGTCACATCCCCTCTAATCAAAGGTTAATACCCACAACTTGGTGTCAAATCTCTGTGGAGATAATCTAATAAAGTTTCCAACCTACAGAGCTGAATAAGGATTAAAAGAAAGGCTGTCTCCACAAGATGGATCAGGATTAAAAGATGGCTTTTCTAGGGCACATAATCCTTTCAAACCGGCACACATGCTCTCCTGTGTTTTCCTTTCAACCTACAGAATTCCCTATAGTAATTCTTGCAGAGTAGGTCTTTTGTTGATGAATATTTATCTATGAATATTTCAAACCCTCCCTCATTTTTGAAGGATAGTTTTTATGGATAAAGAAGTTTTGGGGGCAGTTTTTCTCTTGCAGTACCTTAAATATAACATAACTGCCTTCTGACCACCGTGGTTTTCAGTGAGTAATTAGCATTCATTCTTACTGAGGATCCCTTGTATATGACAGATTGCTTTTCTCTTGTTCCTTTCAGATTCTCTTCTTCCTCTGCATTGAACATTCTGATTAGTATACATCTTGGAATGGGTCTTTAGGGTTTATTCTGCTTGAAGTACTTTGAACTTCTTGGACATGTATATTTATGTCTTTCATAAGAGTTGGGAAATTTTTGGCCACTGTTTTTCAAATATTCTTTCTGTCACTTTTCCTTTTTCTTCTCTTTCTGGTATACCCATGACATATATATTTGTGTGCTTCATGTGGTCACACAAATCCCTGAGACACAGTCATTTTTCTTTTCTTTTTTTTTTCTCATGGGCAGGTACCGGGAATCAAACCCAGGTCTCCAGCATAGCAGGTGAGAATTCTACCTGCTGAGCCACCACGGCCCACCTCATTTTTTTTTCTGTTATTTTCTCTACCTGTTCTCCTCACTGTATGGTTTTGATTCTCCTGACTGGCAGTTCATTGATTCTTTCTTCAGCCTGTTCAAATATGATGTTATATGCCTCTAATATATTTTTTCATCTCCATTATTGTGCCTTTTATTCCCATAATTTCTGTTATGTTTCTTTTCTTTTCTTTTCTTTTCTTTTTTGGCATGGGCAGGCACCGGGAAATGAACCTGGGTCTCCGGCATGGCAGGCAAGAACACTGCCTGCTGAGCCACCGTGGCCCACCCTGTTATGTTTCTTTTAAACTTTCAAATTCTTCTTCATGTCCACACTTTCCCTTCTTATTTCATTTAGGTCCATATCCATATTTTCCTTTATCTCCTTGAATTGATTCAGGAGATCTGTTTTCTTTGATTAGTTGTTCCAAATTCTGTCTCCTCTGATGTTTTAATCTGTTTTATTGAGTGAGCCATATCTTTCTTCTTCTTAGCATAGCTTGTAATTTTTTTGCTGATGTCTGGGCATCTGGTTATTTTGATGTATTAACTCTGAAGGTCAGTTTCCTTGTCTTCTCAAAGGTTTTATTGTTATTTGGCTTTGTATTATGACTCTTCTTTGATGCTTGGTCCAATTTACTCTGCAACTTTAGGGTAGCCTGTGTTTAACTTCAATTTTTCTCAGCTCTTCTTTATTTGTGTCTTGCCCTGGATATGTGGTACAATTTTTAACATTGCACCTTTCATGCAATTGTTTCTCCTCCAGAAGAAAGCTTCCTTACCTCTGTTTCTTCCCCAGAAATCTTGATCTGTTCTATTGTTTTTGTTCAGAATTTTCTCCCTAGCTCCTATGATTTATTTAAATTCTGTCCCTCACTCAATGACCTCTTTTCCTTATGCTTTTCAGTTCTGGGACCTATCCTGTCTTACATCAGCTCACTTTCCCCTACCCCTTTTTATTCCAGGGGCTTTGCGTCTCCAGTTTCTTCCCCTTTAGGGTATTCCGTTGTGGGGATAACATCAATCTCAAAAGACTGATTTCTGGATCAATCCAGAAAGATCCATTTTGCCTTTTAGGTGGTCCAGTAAACAGAATGGAATGAATGAGCCTACTTAATGCAAATAGTGCTGCCATGGTCTTCTCCCACCTGCCACCAAAGGCCTTTTTATATGTGGCAAGATTTAGCAGCTTGTGCTCTACCCTGGGATTCTGAAGACCTGGGTCCCTAAGTCTGGTTGTACCGCTGTTGAGAGGGTCTCTATAGTCTGCATCTGTGGCAGGAGGGATCCGTGCCTGTGGACGCTACACAGCTCCTAGGCTGGGGCCAAGGGAGGGGGAGGGATCCAGACTGGTGGCTCTGGGAAGAAAATCTCCATCTGCTCTTGGAGATTATTCTACTTTTTCTTTGATTCAGTGTTTCTGGAGTCCTTCCCCTAGTCTCTATCATCCTCCAGAGTTCTAAGCAAGTGGGATTTTGTCCTTTTATCAATTGATTCTGAGGGGAGACTTTTTTTTTTTGAAACTTCCAGAATGGCCCTGAGATCTTAAAGAAACTACTCATTCTCATTATGTCTGTGACATAATAATAATAATAATTATTATTAAACTCTTCCAAAAGACTTTAGGGTTTCATGTAAGGGTGGCGTGCTGGTTTGAAAGGATATATGGAGCCTAGAAAAGCCATGTTTTAATCAAAATCTCATTTCATAAAATGGCAGAATAATCCCTACTCAATATTGTATGTTTGAATCTGTAATTAGATCATCTCCCTGGAGATGTGATTTAGTAAAGAGTGGTTGTTAGCTGGATTAGGTGACGACATGTCTCCATCCATTTGGGTGGGTCTTGACTGGTTTACTGGAGTCCTATAAAAGAGGAAATATTTTGGAGAATAAGAGATTTGGAGAGCAGGGAAGAATGACATAGCCATGAGAAGCAGAGTCCATTAACCAGCGACCTTTGGAGGTGAAGAAGGAAAACACCTCCCGGGATGCTTCATGAAACTGGAAGCCAGGAGAGAAAGCTAGCAGATGACACCGTGTTTGCCATGTGCCCTTCCAGCTGAGAGAGAGAGAAGCCCTGATGATGTTTGCCATGTGCATTCTCACTTAAGAGAGAAACCTTGGGGCGGGCCACAGTGGCTCAGCAGGCAAGAATGCTTGCCTGCCATACCAGAGAACCTGGGTTCGATTCCCAGTGTCTGCCCATGTTAAAAAAAAAAAAAAGAGAGAAACCATGAACTTCATCGGCCTTCTTGAACCAAGGTGTCTTTCCATGGATTCCTTTGATTGGACATTTCTATAGACTTGCTTTAATTGGGACATTATCTCGGCCTTAGAGCTGTAAACTAACAACTTATTAAATTCCCCTTCTTAAAAGCTATTCTGTTTCTGGTATATTGCATTCCAGCAGCTAGCAAACTAGAACAAGTGGTGAAGGATGGATGGGGAGAAGAGTAAGCCATTCAAGGGAAGGAAAGACAGCTTGGAACCTCTATTCCCCTTTTTCAATGAGGGCCATTCTTATTTTCAGTGTTGGTCTTGTATATAACTGTTTCAAAAGGAAAAAAACTAAAAGAGTTCAGTTAATTTTACAAAAAGGTCTCAGAAAATCATTGCACTCTGTAATCACTATGTTTTTTGTTGGTTCAAACATTTTATGTTTCAATTAGGATTACATAACTACAGAAATGTTTTTTCAATTTTAGTAGCTATTTCCTGAGATTTTTCTATATTCTGAAGGGTTAAAAGAGTAAGTGATAATGACATTCTATGAGTTATAAACTGCCATTTCATGGTATTGATTCACAGGGGCAAACAAACTGTGCCAAAGATGCTCAGCTAACAGTGTTTGCATCAGTGGCTTTCTTAGATGAAATTTAACATCAAAGGTTGTCGTAGTGTTTTATATTGCATTTGTTATTTTTTCTGTATGTTGTATGGTGGGGTCACATTTCATTGTGTGGGTATCCCTTCACTGTAGCACCATTTGTTGAATTATTTTGTTTGTTTGTTTGTTTTTTGGGTTAGTGCATGGACTGGGAATCGAATTGGGTCTCCCGCATGGCAGGCGAGAATTCTACCACTGAACCCCTTTATTGTATTTATTTTTAATTTTCATTTTGTTCCCTTAAAGAAACTTTTGTACAATTGTTAAAAATAAAGGTGGTATCTCTATAATTTCATCCATACTCTTAAGATGTGAACATCATTATTAATAAAGAGCTAAATGAGGAAAAGAATGTATGTTTCCATTTAAATATGCTTTCATTTGATTTAATTATAATTAAAATTTATTTTTAAACATTAGCTAGTATTAATAATAGCTACATTTGAAAAATAATAATACATAAGTGACATACATACAAACATGTGAACAGCATTAGAGAACTGATAATAATACTTAACTGAAATAAATCACTGCTTAATTTAATTCTTTCTTCTATCGCCTGCAAGTTTAAGCAGAACACTTCCAAACTTTTTGAAACTTTATCTTGAAGTTCCAATCCTCTTCAATGGAAATTACTGCTCTAGACTAGTCAGTATCAAAACCCCTCCAATATCATTATAGTTAGGAAACTATCTTAGTAAATACTGCTAAAGAATCCTCTATGGAGTTCACTTTTGTTGCATCTTTTGTTCTGCCAAAAATGGAAAGATATACAGTTCAATGAAAGGCATCATATCTCAATATTTGCCAGCAAAAAATAAGAAGGTAGATGATATTCTTTCCATAAACTAAGCCCTTGCTACTTGAGACAAGAAAGAAGTTTCCCCAATTGATAACTAAATTTTAATCAATCATCACTCACACTGGCATGGAGGCTACGCAACTGTTTTGTTTGTTTTCTAAGATTACAATAACAGATCAAAGATCACCAGAACATAACTTTTGAAGACCAAATATGGACAAATTTTGTATCAAAAGTTTACACAGGGCAGGCCATGGTGGCTCACTGGCAGAGTTCTCACTTGCCATGTCAGTGACCCGGGTTTGTTTCCTGGTGCATGCCCATGTAAAAAGAAAAAAAAAAGTTTACACAACCCCTCAACAATATGAATAGGAATGTGTAGAAAAAGCTTACAAAAGGAATAAACATGAATCTAACTGAATTGGTAAAGTATTACCTAGAATAAGAGTATCTCAGCCCATAGTATCCTGAGGAAGAAATGAAAAGAGACCTAAAAATAAGGTTGAAGATTTTATGAAAACCAGAAGGGATAGTCTTAGATAAACATAAGCAATTTTAAATTCTATACTAGAAAATATTTCAAAAATGTTACTAAGAACCAAATGGCTGAAAAAATTGAGATTGATGATAATTCTCCACAAAATAGAATATTTGTAAAAATGGACAATTTACATAGAAATATTATTGGTGCAGGACTCAGAAACTACATTTTCATTTTTTTTTCTGGGAATTCAAAAATACACTGTTACACATTTAGTAGCTCCAGTGTATATAAAAACCTTTGGAATCAGGTGGCCCTGGTTAGGAGTTTGTCCTAGTTTACTAGCTGCCGGAATGCAATACACCAAAAACAGAATGGCTTTTAAAAAGGGGAATTTAATAAGTTACTAGTTCACAGTTCTAAGGTCGAAATAATGTCCCAATTAAAATAAGTCTATAGAAATGTCCCATCTAAGGCAACCAGGGAAAGATACCTTGGTTCAAGAAGGCCAATGACATTCAGGGTTTCTCTCTCGGCAGGAAGGGCACATGGCAAAGTTTGCTAGCTTTCTCTTCCAGCTTCTTATTTCATGAAGCTCCCTGGGAGGTGTTTTCCTTCTTCATCTCCAAAAGTCCCTGACTGGTGGACTCTCTACTTCATGGTTCTGCGGCTTTCTCTGCTCGCTCAGAATCTCCTCATTTTCCCGTCGATTTCAGAAGTAACTCTCTACTTCCTGGTTCCGCAGCCTTCTGAAGCTTTCTCCAAATACATCTTTTTTTGTAGGATTGTAGTAAACTAATTAAGACCCACCTGGAATGGGTGGAGACACGTCTCCACCTAATTAAGTTTAATACCCACACTTGAATGAGTCACACCTCCATGAAGATAATCTAATTAAAGTTAGTACTGAATAGGGATTAGAAGAAATGGCTGCCTTTTAAAAATGAGATTAGGATTAAAGCATGTTTTTTCTAAGAAACATAAATCCTTTCAAACCAGCACTGAGTGCTTCCATTATTACTTCGATTTTTATATTCTCATTTAAATAAAATCCATCTGGGTGTGTAAACTTCACCTAAAGGAAAACAGAGCACTTTTTAATCACTATTTTCCACTTAAGAATGCCAGTCTTCTTGTGCATGAAATGAATCTGAAGTGACCTGGAAACACTGGACCCTCAAAAGTGTTTAACATTGATTCTTCATGTCCTCAAGCCCCATTCTTTTGTTTTTTTCTCTTTATTGTTTATTTTTGTTGTCATATATTATGTATTCACATACCATGTAATCATCCAAGTGTACAATCAATGGTTCATGATATCATTGTATAGCTATGCATTTATTGACACAATCAACCGTTTTTTTTCATTTTTGATGAAAAATAATATTTATAAGAAAATAATAGGTGGAAGCCCGGAGCCCTCAGGAGTGCACAGACAGGTAGATGGGGACTACAAAGTAAGCCAAACAGTGTTTCTTGAACGCGCTACCCTCACCAGCACAGCCCCATGACCTGCAACTCACCCCACACCCCATGCACCTGAACCCCATCACCTGCCCCCCCCACTCTCCAAGTGCTCCCACCCTGCCAACCTCTTGCATGCATACCTGTTCCACAACCCCATCCCAGGCAAAGCCCAAACCACCTCTCCTATGCAAGTGCAATCTTGTGCTACCTCTCCCAAGCCCTACTTCCCAGTTCCTGTCCATTGCAGGTGGTCCCCAGTGCATAAAGGCTACAGGCACTTACCTCCATACTCAGGCTACCCCTAACCCGAGCCCAAACAGTTGTGTAGCCCAATCCCACCTCCCCACCTGAGCTCTGTACATGGGTACAACAGTTTATGGCACTCCCAGATCCGTGCATGTGCACAGCCCCCAGTCACAACCCCAGCTCCGGGAAAGCACTGATGTGTGTAGCCAGGCCACATCTGCCCCCAGCCCATGCAGGCACAAAGCCTACCTGCTGTCCTAACTCTGCTCTTATGAACAAAGGGCCCTGTGCCCTAGACCAGCACATACCAGGGTTCTGCTCCCCAGACCCACACAGCAGCATCTTCACCTGCCGCTGGGCACCAACACTCACAAGTACCAGTGTAGCATCCCTAAACTACCTATGCCTGTGCTGCAATGCATCACTGTACTGATGTGCCCCACCCCATGCCCTGCATCCTGCTCCACATCCATCCTGCAAATAAAACAATCAAGATATTGAAATGCCAAGAAAGCAACAGAAGATCACAAAGCATATCACAATGCAGACAGATATAGCTCAACCTAACAACCAAATTAAAACACAAACATTGGAACAACTAACAAAAGATGTTCATACAACTCTATTAAAAAATAAATGGGATGGTTAATGACAAAAAGGAGATCAAGAAGGCACCAGAAGAGCATAAAGATGAATTTGAAAGAATAAATAGAAAAATAGCAGATATTAGAGAGACTAAAGATGCTTTAGACCAAATAAAAAACATACCAGAGACACAAAACAGCAGATTTGAAAAGGCAGAAGAAAGAATAAGTGAACTAGAGGCCAGGACAACTGATTTCGAATACCAAAACAGAAAATGGCAAAAAAGATGGAAAAATTTGAATTGGATCTTAGGGAAATGATGGACAAAACAAAGCACACAAATATAAGAATCATTGGTGTCCTAGAAGGAGAAGAGAAGAGTAAAGGACCAGGAAGATTAGTTGCGGATATAATGGGGGAAAACTTCCCAACACTTATAAAGGACATACACAAGTCAAAGAAGCCCAACAAACTTCAAATAGAATAAATCCAAATAGGCCTTCCCCAAGGTATATACTAATTAATCTGTCAAATATTGAAGAAAAGCAGAAAATTCTGAAAGTGCCAAGAGAAAAACAATCTACTACATACAAGGGAAACCACGTAAGATTGAGTTCAGACTACTCAACTGGCACCAGGGGTATGAGAAGGCAGTTGTGCTGGTTTGAAAGGATGTATGTACCCTAGAAAAGCCATGTTTTAATCTAAATCCCATTTCATAAAGGCAGAATAATCCCTATTCAATACTGTATGTTTGAAACTGTAATCAGATCATCTCCCTGGAGATGTGATTTAATCAAGAGTGGTTGTTAAACTGGATTAGGTGATAACATGTCTCCACCCATTTGGGTGGGTCTTGATTAGTTTCTGAAGTCCTATAAAAGAGGAAACATTTTGGAAAATGAGAGGTTCAGAGAGAGCAGAGAAGAACGACATAGCCACGAGAAGCAGAAGTCCACCAGCCAGCGACCTTTGGAGATGAAGAAGGAAAATGCCCCCCGGGGAGCTTCATGACACAGGAAGCCAGGAGAAGAAGCTAGCAGATGACACCATGTTAACCATGTGCCCTTCCAGCTGAGAGAGAAACTGTGACTGTGTTCGCCATGTGCATTCTCACTAGAGAGAAACCCTGAACTTCATCAGCCTTCTTGAACCAAAGTATCTTTCTCTGGATGTCTTTGATTGGACATTTCTATAGACTTGTTTTAATTGGGACATTTTATCAGCCTTAGAACTGTAAACTAGCAATTTATTAAATTCCCCTTTTTAAAAGCCATTCTGTTTCTGGTATATTGCAGTCCAGCAGCTAGCAAACTAGAACAGCAGTGGTATGATACATTTAAGATCCTGAAAGAGAAAGACGTCCAGCCAAGAATTCTGTACCCAGCCAAATGGTTCTTCAAAACTGAGGGAGAGATTAAAATTTTCACAGACAAACAAATCCCAAAAGAATGTGTGAACAAGTGACCGGCCCTACAATAAACACTAAAGGGAGTTCTGCCAGCTGAAAAAAAAGACAGGAGAGGGAGGTTTGGAGGCGGGCACAGAATTGAAGAGTACCAGCAAAGGTAGCATAAAGGATAAAAAGAGAAAGAGGGAAAAGAATACATAGATCTGACAAATAAAGTTAAGAAGACAAGATGGTGGAATCAAAAAACGTCTTTTCAGTAATAACTTTGAATATTAATGGACTAAACTTAACAATTAAAAGATACAGTTTGGCAGAATGGATTAAGAAATATAATCCAGCTATATGCTGCTTACAAGAGACTCATTTTAGACACAGCATACAAATAGATTGAAAGTGAAAGGATGGAAAAATATGTTTCATGCAAGTTGTAACCAAAAGAAAGCAGGAGTAGCTATACTAATATTGGAGAAATGTACAGATATCATAAATGACAAAGAAGGATACTATATATTAATAAAAAGGACAATTTGCTGAGAAGAAATAACAATCATCAATGTTTATACTTACAATCAAAAAGCTCTAAAGTACATGAGACAGACATTGACAAAACTGAAGGGAGCAATAGATGTTTCAACAATAATAGTAGGAGACTTCTATACACCACTCTGCTCTATAGATAGAACAACCAGACAGAAGATCAACAAGGAAATAGAGAAGTTAAATAACTTGGTAAACGAATTAGACTTAACAGACATATATAGGTCATTTCATCCCAAAACACCAGGATATACAGTCTTCTCTAGTGCTCATGGAACATTCTCCAGGATAGATCATATGCTGGGGCACAAAACAGGTCTTAATAAATTTAAAAACATTGAAATTATTCAAAGCACTTTCTCTGATCACAATGGAATGGAACTGGATCTCAATAACCACCAAAGAATAAGAACATTCACAAATAAATGGAGATTAAATAATGTACTCTTCAACAAGCAGTGAGTCAAAGAAGAAATTGCTAGAGAAATCAGTAGTTATCTGGAAACAAATGAAAATAAGAATAAACATATCAGAACTTGAGGGATGTGGCAAAGGCTGCACTGAGAGGGAAATTTATTGCCCTAAATGCCTATATTAAAAAACAAGAAAGGAAAAATCAAGGTCCTAACTGCTCACTTTTTCACATTGAAAGGGGCTGTCTATAATATGGGATAGGGGTTTAGAACTAGCTGATGTTCTGGAGAGGCTGACACCTCTGCATTTCAGGACTTATCTGTCCAGGGACACATCTGGAGGTTGTACGTTTTAGAGAGCTATCCTAATGCATGGAACCTTTGTAGAATCTCGTATAATGCCCTAGGTGTTTTTTAAGATTGGCAGGAATGGTTTTGGTTGGGGTTTGGTAAGCTATGATAGGTAGCAATCTAAGTGAAGCTTGTGTGAGAATGACCTCCAGTGTAGCCTCTCAACTCTATTTGAACTATTTCAGCCACTGATACCTTATTCGTTACAGTTCTTTTCCCCATTTAGGTCAGGATGATATGGTTGATCCCACAGTGCCAGGGCCAGGTTCATCCCTGGGAGTCATCTCCCACACCACCAGGGAGACTTTAACCTCTGGACGTCATGTCCCACGTCCAGGGGAGGGAAATGATTTCACTTCAAGGGTTGAAGTACCATTTCTGAATGGGAAAGAAGGGACTATTATTTCATTGCAGATGGTGAGTCTTATAAAGCAAAAACTATTCATTTCCTTTTTCTAGACCTTGGCCTAGAAGAACATATGCTAAGACATATCCAGTTTGAACAAAATTGCATCATACAGATATTTGCTATCAATTTTGATTTGTGAAAAAATGTCTAAAATCCCTCCTAAGCACATAACTCCATATGTATTTTAGCCCCAAAGTTACCATACCTGTCCCAGCACAGTGCCATGCAGAGTACAATGAAAGGGCACCACCTTCTTGGGGAGATATGTAGGCAGCCTTTCATACATGTAGACACAAAGCATGAGCATCAGAATTGGATTTGGATCACAGATTTCAGTTGCCTAGTTTCAAAGAAGAAAAATATAAATTAGAAGATATACAGACAAATTAAAATTATAGAAATTATAATATATATGCTGGTTTGAAATTATTATATTCTCCAGAAAAGCCATGTTTTGATCCTGATTCTGTGGGGACAGACATTTCCTATAATCCTGATTCAATACTGTAGGGCGGGAGGTTTTGATTCGATACCACCACAGAGATGTTGTGAGTGTTATCTTTTGATTAGATGGAGATGTGACTCCATCCATTCAAGGTGGGTCTTGATTAGTTTACTGGAGTCCTTTGAAAACCGAAACATTTTGAAGAAATCTTAGAGCCAACAGAATCTTCAGAGTCGATGTAGATGTTTGGAGATTGAGGCAGAAATAGCCTGGGTGCTATGCAAAGATTCACAGAAATAGCCAGAACCTGAAGATAAGAAATCTCCAGCCCCAGCAGATGCTAAGATAAGAGATTAAACCCAGAGTTTTGTGCTGGAGCAGTTAAGTGAATGACCACAGATGCTTAGAGAGGGAACCACTGGTATCGGAAGCTGGAAGCAACGGAACCAGGAACAAGGACCAGGAGACGCCAGCCACGTGCCTTCCCAGGCCATCCTTCCTTGAGTCAAGGTGTCTTTCTTCAATGCCTTAGTTAGGATGTATTTATGGCCTTAGAACTGTAAACTTATAACTTATTAAATTTCCTTTCTAAAAGCCATTCCATTTCTGGTATACTGTATTCTGCCAGCTAGCAAACTAGAGTACTATGTAATACTTTTTTTCCTTTGTATTTTATCATTCTCTGAAGTCATTTCCTTGAGTGCATTGCCTAATATGGCCTCTCTTGAAGAACTGTGAGACAGCCAAATATGGAAGCAATACTTTGAGCTATGGTGTTTCTCTCACTTTTCCATAAATTATACACCCAGGCAGTTTCCTATGTCATCTTCTCTATTCCTTACTAATCATTCTCTTCTTTCTCAGACCCCTTCTGCAAATTAGTAAATTAGTAAGATTTACTGCTTCTTGACAAAACAATAAAGAATAAACCCATCACTTCTTCCAAGGAAGGCCAAGAGTGTACGAGGAAGTGTGGATTAGTAGATTATTTGAGTGTCTGGTGTTATTGTCCATTAACTGCTGCCAAATATCATTTACATACATAAATGATGTATTAGATGTGTTGTAAGTTAAAACACTGATATTACAGCCACAAAACCGCCATAAAAAACAGTAAGATGCCATAGAGAATATTATACACTAGAAAGGATGACTAAAATGGCAGAAACACCATTACTGCCTTAAAATATCATATGATATAGTAAAAGAAAAAGGGCAAAGCAACAAAATACTGTATGAATAAGGCAAAAATTAGCATGAAATTTTTAATGGAATGGTTTTAAAAAGAGGAAATTAATAAATTACAAGTTTACAGTTCTAAGGCCATGAAAATGTCCCAATTAAAGCAAGTCTAAAGAAATGTCCAGTCTAAGGCATCCAGGGAGAGATACCTTGATTCAAGAAGGCCGATGAAGTTCAGGGTATCTCTCTCAAGTGGAAAGGCACATGGCGAACACAGCAGCATCTGCTGGCTTTCTCTCCAGGCTTGTTCATGAAACTCTCCAGGATGCGTTTTCCTTTTTCATCTCCAAAGGTCACTGGCTGGTGGACTCTGTGCTTCGTGGTTCTGCAGCATTCTGAAACTTTCTCCAAAATCCTTTTCTTATAGGATTCCAGTAAACTAATCAAGACCCACCTGGAATGGATGAAGACGCATCTCCACCTAATTAAGCTTAATACTCACACTTGATTGAGTCACATCTCCATGGAGATAATCTAATTAAAGTTGCCAACATGCAGTACTGAATAGGGATTGGAAGAAACAGGTGTCTTTACAAAATGGGATTAGGGTTAAAACATGACTTTTCTAGAGTACATACATCCTTTTAAGCCAGCACCCGCAATTTGATTCTTAAATACACTTTTTTTTTGCGGGGGGGAGTGCATGGTCCAGGAATCGAACCCCAGTCTCCGGCATGAAAGGCAGGCATTCTAACCACTGAACTACCTGTGCACCCATTAAATTCACTTTTGAAGCTTAAGAAGGTAAATTTCAAAGGGAAGAATGTGGTCCTGCTGGGACCTGCTTGATGAGCCCATGGTTATGAAATGAAAAGGGCAGTTGCAGGTGATGGGAAATGCATTTGTTAGAGGAAGGAGAATCACAAGGGGCAGAACACTCTGGGCTTAATTATGGGGCCAGTAAAAATCTTTTGATCTCTGTTTTAGCGAATACAACATAAAACAATTTAGGTAATAAAATAGAATGTATTCCAAAATTCATCTTTGAAAAAATGTGATGAAAATGCTGAGGCTTAGTAAACGAAAAAAATGTTTATCTCGGTTGTAATATATTTTTGATAATTAAGACAATATAGTGAGAAACCAGGTAAAACTCTTCAAATGAAAGAACATTCTTACCTTTCCTTATGATACATTTCAATGAAAATAAATAAAAATAGCTACACTTTAGCCATTCCTCAGTTTACAAAGCCAGATAGATGTTGAGATGTTTGTTTAAAACAAGATTTTTCATGTGCAATATTATTTCAAAAATGTTATCATTATTTTCTCTCTGTAGGGCTAATCAGAAACTTCAATTTTTTAGGTCTTATCTTCTGAAAATAGTGTTTTGCTACTTCACTTGCTAAAGACAGGTAATTAAATCACAAAGCGGAAAATTTTTCCATAATATAAAGAATGTTGGAGGAGAAATTTGGTAAACTAGATTCTAACCCTGCTACTACACAGAACCATGATCTTGACTAAATCAACTGGATTCCTGAGGCCTTGATTTTGTCATACATAATTAGAAGAAGTGAGATGATCCAGAGCTTCATGGTGGATTTAATATGCTATGACTTCATGGTATCACCAGATTTCAACTAGACTCCAACTGTAATTAGCACTACCCATTGGCATAGTCTAATCTTGAAGAGGACTCTGTTGATTGCCTCCTAACAGCCATTTTCTCCTTTCTTCTTTACTAAGATTTCTACATTTTGTGGGTGTTCCATTTCCTTTACCAAGACTTGTTCAGTCACAAGCATAGAATATAATTTAGGTCAATGAGATACAAGGAGAAATATACTGTGCAGCTATTGGGGAAGGATTGCCTTCCTGGAAAAAAAGAGATGCACAAGAGGAGTGGCCATTCATTCTGCCCCAGGAAAAGCTGGAGACAACTTCTGCAGCCATTTCAGGTTTGTGCATGCACATGTCAACAACAAAGCTAACAGGCTCAGAATGGATGAGCAAAATTGAATCCCTGATAAGTTTATGGAGAAACTGAATAACTATTCCTGTAACCTTCTACCACCTAACTTCATGTTACATACAATATTGAATTTACTTATATTTTAACCAATTTTACACCTGCATTCACTTAGTTAAAGTTGAAAGCATCCTAGGTGACAAAAAACAAAAACTAGCAAACCAAAAATGTAGGGGCAAATGTATTCACCCTTAGCTCTCCTTATTACTTAGTATATTGTGTATAATACAATATTCATAAATATTTAATTTTTTATAAGCATCTCTGTGTAAGGGAATAAAACATATGTCGAGTGAAAAACTTCCCATGATTTTTTTTTTGTTTTAAATAAAAAGCATGCTATGAAAATGAGAACATGTAATCACTGTGTATTTCTGCTGGCTGATCTTCACAATAGGATACAACATTGGCCCAACAATTCACCCAGGTGATTCCCAAGACAACAATTCACTCAGGTGATTCCCCAGTTGCAAGGGAGGACATAAGGAAGAAGAAAACTAAACATTAATAAATGAGGCATTGCTGAATTGCACTATACAAATGTGGGCAAGTGCTAAATATCAGCATTAATTAAACATGCAGTTAATTTAATGGTGATATTATAAAACTCATGTTACCATTTAACGTGGTTGGTAAATCTGGGCTGATATAAAATTAGGACTTTTTTACTTGAAACTGACTGGTGGAGCTTCATATTTATCTACTAAGTTAACTGCCAATTTTTCTCTTCATCTAACCTTGGAAATTTACTCTACATTTTTCCTAGTAGATGCTTAAAATGTTAATGATTTTGGCTACACAATAAAATGAGCATATCTTGAATCAACATATCTGAGAAAATAAAAAGCAAAAGAGAGACTTGCAATGTATGATGAATTATATATATATATATTTTTTGGGGGGTGGGGTGGGGCATGGGCAGGCTCTGGGAATAGAATCCGGATCTCTGGCATGGTAAGTGAGAATTCTGCCATTGAGCCACCATTGCCCACCCTGAATTATATTTTTAAATAAGTTATGCTGTTTCTTGTGAATACCTACCAAATTTTCAAGGGCAATCTTAAACTCTAACCTGCCCATGCATCTTCTCCTAGTTCCTTTTCAGAGGGTCCTCTAGGGACTTTGAGTCCCATAACACATTGTTTCTATGTCCCTTGTGACATTTATCAGCCCTTTTTCATGTACTTGTCACAATTAGTCAATAAGACCTTCGAAGGTATGAGTGTGGTATAGCCATATCTGTACTCCTTGCACAATTTATTAATCGCCTTTGACAGGGAAGAATCAATAATTTGTTGCATTGAAGCGAACTGTAATGTTGCTATTCTTCCAAACCAAAATCTTTAATGACAGTTTCTATTCAAAACTCAACTATTAAAAATGAACACTCTGATCGAAATATTTGATTACAGTTGCTCTTCACAACTCTATCTATACAAAAGAATGTTAATATCAGGTCTGGTACATCAAGACTATAACATGCAAGTAAATTTAATGTAATGAAAAAAATTAAACAATTATGAACCATCATTTCTTCAGCAGGTAAAGGAACCATTTTATAACAAGTCATATTTCAGCACTAGCATTGTCAATCTCTCTGAATCACAGACTGGAAAACCCAGTATTAGTTATAACTGTCCTTCTCTCGTGCCCTTCTTTTGCAACTGGTCACCAAGTCCATAAAACCTCATGATTTCTCCTATATCAGCTCATTACTTTCTGTCTCCACTACCCTGATCTGAGTATAGAAGATTATTAATTCCTCCTTGACCAACTGAAATAGCATTCTGATTGGTCTTTGTTCCCAGGATCCAGTCTCTTTCCTCCAAGTCCATTCTGTTCATTGTTTTAATAGTAAATGTCTTTATTCCCATAATGCCCACATGGTAAATTTGTACTTTATGCTGACATCCACCTATACATCTATGTTTATTTTTCTGATCCTAGCCTTCAATTACAGCAACAAATCCATACAAATTTCTAAATATCTGATATTTGTTCACAATTTACTTCTAGTTATGACATTTCCTCTGAGCAAATATCATCTTCTCCTGATACTACAGATCCAAATGCAATTCAACTTTCAATTCACAAAATAAGTCTTGCCTCCTCCACAGAGTTCTCAGTGCCTTACTCTAGATCATGCTGATCTCTTCCCTCATTTGAAATCTACTCTTGTCTTCTGTATGCCTCCCTATTTGACACTTAGTTACATGAATACATGAATACAGTATTATTTCTACTTTAACATTCATTACATTTGATAATTCAATGAGTTTTTACATTCTTCAAAGTCATTTCATTACCCCAAAGTTCAAAAAAGGGCTCAAAAATAGTAAGCATACAAAATATATTTTTAATGATTGCTCTTGAGGACTTGATGTGAAAGACCACATTGTTATAATTTGAATGTCCAAATATAATAAAATGCATGTTGGCATTACAGTCTCAACATATATTTATTTTAAAACCAAAGTGAATAAAATGTATTTATTGCTACTAAATTATAAAAGTGTAATCTTTATTGCATGTAACTTTGCTCCTTTAATTCACTATTAGATCTTGGTAAATACTAGTAAAGCACTCAAGCTTCGTTCTCGCACTATATGACACTTTAGCCTGTCACCAGACCTAGTTTCTCATTATGCACAGTTGGGTATAGATAATTATACAGATTTTCAAAATCCATTATGTTTCTATGGAGTCATATTTCAATTTCCATACTTTACCAATATATCATGGAAAGTCTGTTTCAATTCACATTTCAAAATTTATGAGCAAAACAATATTACAAACACATATACTAACAGAGAACACTCATAAAATGTTTATAGAATGCATGACATAAAGTCATCCACCTGTATCTCGATGTCAAAGCCAATTTCACGAAGAGCATTCACAATAATCAGGCAATTGTGCAGATACTGCTCAGGACTCTTAGGTTGTGTGTACATATTTACAAAGTGAGAATCAATCTGCAAAACACAATGACCAAACCTTTTATTAAGGGAAGAAAAACTGCTGCTTTTTCAGCATTCTTTGAAATTCAGCAAAGAATCATTTAAATATAAACATTTTGTCAATATTAGATCATTGCACTCAAAATGTAAGAATAAACAAGAAGGCAATGCTGGCCACTGAGACTCAGATATTTGATTTAATATTAAGAAATTTAAAATAATCAGTTTACAGAAAATATGCATCATGTTTTAATTACTAAGTTCTTTCCAATAAAATAAGACAATTTTATATGAATAAGACTTACCAAAAATGAGCAATACACTGCCAACTGTGTTGCGAAAACAAGACCATCTGAAAGATCTTTGTCAAAGTTCACTATCCATCTTTCTGAGGGAACAACACCTATTCCAAGAAAACAGGGAAGGTAAACACAACATTTAATTTTCTTTTCTAAAAAGATAACTTAAGGAAATTTGAGCAATAATCAAAGATAAATTTTATCTCTTCTTAGAAAACAAAAAGGAAGATTTTAAATAGTGCAAATTTGTAAAATTTCAGAAGCTTAAGACAGAAAAGATATCTATAAGGCTTTATAAGTAACAGCAAGCTGTCTCCTTTATTTCTCTTTGAACCACTTTGAAGAATACACAATCATGTGGTAATGGAAAAGAAATCTAATATTTTTAAATTACTTATTTTGTTGAGTACCTTGGAGCTCAAATGTTTCATAAATGATCATCAGCATGGGAAAGGAGGCTCACAAGTTATAGGGTTACTTGAAACTCTAAAATTTTAGTACCAGTTTCCCTCTTAGTAATTTCCCAATATATAGGATAAATACATGGAAGGGCTGGAGATTAACAGATTAAGGAAACCAGAATTACTGAACCTGTAAAAGACAATAAAGATGAATAATAAAAGGAATAATGGAAAGAATTCTCAATTACAGAAATGATTACTGGAGGGGAGGGTGTAGTTCTCAATTACAGAAATAGTGGAAATTACTGCTTAGTTGAATGGGGCATTTTATTATTCAAAGAGTTTCCAAAAGGGTCTAAATTCTCAATAGGTTGAGTGGCTTCCTTATCAGAAAACAAAGGAAAAATGGGTAATATTCATAAATCCATTCAAAATCCATGATCCCCATTTTCTGTGAGGAAGAAACCATGATAGATTATGTCCATGACATGGAGATTAACTCCACAAACCACGATTGCTTTACTTCTGGAATTGGGAGATGTAGTTTTCTCTAGAACCACAGCTGTCCTGGATATCTAACAGAAACAGTGCTCAGTACTTTTTCATCTGAGTTGGCACAACTTCAAACATTTCCACAATATGCCACCACAAAATCAGAATACCCGGATAACTAGGAATTTTCAACTAATGTATAGCAAACATCAAGCAATACTTTATGTTTTTCAAAGTACTTTTTCCTGTAGAAAAGTATGAATAACTTTATGTCTGATATAAGATGCAACCCAGTCAAAATAATCATGTTAAAAATGTACAGTTTTAGTTGGTTGAATATTGATAAGGTATAATCTGCTAAACTAAATATATATTTCCTACCCACAGCTTTTTAATAAAAGAGGGTCATTGCTGTAACCAAGATTTCTCAATTTGTTGTAACCAATTAGAAATCAATGCATGCATAGAAAACAATACAGCACAACAATATGGTGCCAATTAAGTTTATAACTGTGTGTGTTTACATTTATACATATGCATACGGCTTAGTTAGGGCGATTAAAAGTTGAAATCATCAATTCCAAACCAGAACAGCAACAAGGGTTTTGTTATGACCTTCCCCATTTCTGTATTTCTAAGTCTCTTTTCAACAATGAAAAACATGTTTCTCATCATCTATGATGCAGTTACTTATTTGTTTAATCCTAGTGTGTGTGTACATATATATATACATATATATATATATAAAGTGGTTTCAGCATGGCAAACCCATACTCCCACGAGAAATAAAAATACAAACTAGAGGAAGATATGCATGTACAGTTCTTTTTGTCTTCAATCTTACAGTATCCATTCATAGCAGTGTCTTTAAAAGTTACTGTTAGTCAGCTCCTTCTTCCCCATTGCTTTCAGTGAGGTTGTCATATATTTGTAATAGATTTTTTTGTCACAGTCTGCATTACATTGTAGATCTCTCCCATATCCTGTTTGTTTTGGGTTTTAATTTACATACCATACTATTTACACTTTGTGTTGTACATTTGTAGGGTTTTGAAAAATACTTTGTCATGTATCACCACATTTCAAAAGTGAAGAGTTTCATCACACCCAAAATATCCATGTGCTATCCCTTTGTGTTCAACCCCTTCGCCAATCACTCTGCCCCTGCAGAGCGACTTTTCATTCTTATAATTTCACCTTTTCCAGATGTCATAAAAATAGAATCATGCAATATGTAGCCTTTTGGATATGGCTTCTTTCACTTTGCAAAATGCGTATATGACTGTGGTAGTTAGATTCAGGTGTCAACTTGGCCAGGTGAAGGCACCTGGTTCTGTTGCTGTGGACATGAGCCAATGACATGTGAACCTCATCTGTTGCTCATTATATCTGCAGTCGGCTAGGAGGCATGCCTGTTGCAACGAATGATGTTTGATTTAATTGGCTGGTGTTTACATGAGGGACTCAACGTAGCACAGCCCAAGCAGCTCAGCATACTTCATCTCAGCACTCGCAGCTCAGCCCAGGCCTTTGGAGATGCAGAAAGGAATCACCCCAGGGAAAGTTGTTGGAACCCAAAGGCCTGGAGAGAAGGCCAGCAGAGATCGCCCTGTGCCTTCCTATGCAAGCAAGAACCTCAGTTGAAAGTTAGCTGCCTTTCCTCTGAAGAACTGACAAAATTAATCCTCTTTTATTAAAAGCCAATCCATCTCTGATGTGTTGCATTCCGGCAGCTAGCAAACTACAACAACGATGCACACAAGTAGTTGTGTAAATCATTAATTTGTTCCTTTTTATTGCTGAGTGGTACTATATTGCATAAATATTTCACAACCATTCATTGGTTAAGGGCATTTGGGTTGTGTCCAATTTGGGGCAATTGAAAATAAAGTTGCTATAAGCACTCACATACAGGTCTTATTATGACCATGAGTTTTAATTTCTCTTGAGTAAATACTTAAGAATGGGATTACTGGATCATACAGTAATCATATTGAGCAAATTTTCATTTGATCAATCCTTGGCAAAGTATCTGTTCAGATATTTTGGCTATTTTAAAAATTGGGTTGTTTGTTTTCTTATTATTGAGCTTTGAGATTTCTTTATGTATTCCACATACAAGAAATTTGTGAGATATGCAATTTGCAAATATTTTCTTGCCATTTGTAGCTTATCTTTGCATTCTCTTAAAAAATGCCTTTATGGAGAGGGAATTTTAATTTTGATAAAGTCCGATACATCATTTTTAAAAATTATGGACAATGCTTCTGGCATTATACCTAAAAACTCTTTGTCTAACCCAAGGTAGCATTGATTTTCTCCAATTTTTTCTTGCACTCTGTGGTTTTATAGTTTACATTTAGGTCAATAGTTCAAATACTATTTATTGAAAAATCTATCTTTTCTCAATTAAATTGCTTCTGTGCACTTGTAAAAAAATAATTGACTATATTTGTCTGTGTCTATTTCTGGTTTCTCTATTTTGCTCCATTGATCTCTGTATCTATACTTTTACCAATATTACACACTCTTAATTACTATTGAGACCCCCAACTTTCTTCTGCTTTTTAAAAATTATTTTTGCTATTCTAGTAACTATTCCTTTCCATATACATATTAGGATCAGCTTGCTGAATCTACAAAAAAATGATTAGTGAGATTTTTATTACAATTTCATTGTTATCTGTAGATCAATTTGAAATCTTAACAATATTGAATCTTCCAACCCCATGTACATATACATTTCTCCATTTATTTAGTTTTTGTTTGACTTCTTTCAGTGGTATTGTAGCTTTCAGCATCTATATATTACACATATTTTGTTAGGTTTATACTTCAGTATTTCAATTTTTGGTGCTTCTTGTAATTTTTAACTTTTGAATTTCAACTGTTTACTGCTAGTATTTAGAAATATATGTATGTTTCGGTAAACTGATCTTATGTTCCATGACCTGGATAAACTAGTTCTAAGAGCTTTTCTGTAGACTCTGGGATTTCCTATGTGAAAATCATGTCAAATTCCAGCCCTGCTCCTCAGGGGTAGAGGTATAAAGCAAATAAAAAATATGAGGAAACATTTTGTTTGTTTCTTTTTTTTAGCCGCAATGAGCTTTTACCAGGTTCCTAAGGCTGATAGTATTTGCTGTCTTTTTCCCCACATACTAACGCTTTTTGTTGCACAGATGTAGGAGATTGGGCAAACTCTGCTCTTACAAATGTTTCTACCATGAGGGACAAACATGTCAAGACATGCTTCAGTCTGTTCTGTGAGTGATCTGTGAGGACTGTGGAGAAAAAATCAGTAAGAGGAAACAGATGTCCCCTATACCTATGTCCCTTAGAGACCTCATACTCTCTTACTAGTGTGTACCTCATCTCTATCAATTCCCCAACCACCCTAACACAGCTTTTCTTACTGGTGTCCGTCTGTATCTACCACATGTAGAACATTGCTAGCATCTCATTTCTTCCTGTAAACATCTATCCCTCTGTGCTGGTTTGAAATTGTTATGTACCCCAGAAAAGCCATGTTATTTTATAATCCAATCCTGCGGGGGCACACTTGTTTCCTGTTTATCATATCTGGGGCTGCGGTCAAGAACCCACCAGTTTATCACTGCCCAAGGTATGCCAAGGGTTTCCTCTATTTTATTGCAGTTCCTTTGATCTAGGCTATTCTCTTTTCTTTGCCAATTTTTAATTGGGTTACTTCTAACATTTGGTTTCTTTATTTGTTTTTGCTGTTGAGTTGTGCTTTTTATATATTCTCAATACAAGTACTTGTTAGTTAAATGATTTTGTTATTGCTGTATCTATTAAAATGTTTTTTTGGATGGGCAGGCAACGGGAAACAAATTCATTTTTCTTTTATATCCTATAATAAAATTTATCACCTGGATTGATATTTGTATGTTAAACCAATCACTTCTGAAATTCACTGTAATATTTGCTTTAATGCAGAAATCATCTTGATTCAAAAAGTAGTTTAATTACGAAGATATGTGTCACTTTATAAGATCACTCACATGTCCTTGACACTATGTATATGATGCTTGATAGAATTTCCTTATGAGTTTGGGTAGAATAGTATTCTCTTCAAATGATGAGTCACATTTCAGCTATGGAATGGCTGACACAAATGTCTATCTTACAACTTCTTTACTTTGTACTTCCAAATAGCTGATTCTCAGTAATAATGTTCTCTAGATTCTTATGAGTGAATAGAATATCATTTATCATATACAAAAGCATTTAGCAAAACTATATACTCTAAGATTTCATGTTTTATCACATTTTGTCAACACTATTAAGGAACACACAGTAAAGGCATACCAAAATTCAAAAGTGCAGTAGAATATTTATACTTAGCTCATAAATTCTGTCAAAAATTAGCCCAAATGGAAGTCTTGAGTTATCTCATATCTAGTTTATAGGCCACAGAAAATCTAAGAGCAGAGGTCATCAAACTTGTATATAGGACCAGATAGTAAATATTTTAATCTTTGTAGTCCACATTCTCTCTGCTAGAATTACTCAACTCTGCCACCGTAGTTATAGCTAATATGTAAATGAATGAGTGTGATTCTGTTCTAATAAAACGTTATTTAAAAAACAGACAGTAAGACAGACTCAGCCTGCAAACCACAGTTTGCCAATACCTGGAATTTACAGCCACATAGAAACTTAACTTCTGTGATTACGTGACTGTGCTAGGGAATCCAAAAGAATGTTTTAATGTATTGATTTTGATGAACAGAATCACACCTGAAGCTTTTTGTTACTGTGAACTTTGGAAAATTAAGTATAAAAAGAGGTATGAATTAGTTGGCTCATTTAATGAAAGAAAATAGATTATCATTATGAAACAAATATTTTAGATATATTTTTCAAATATACTAAGAGTTATTACGAGAAATGCTCCTTTGGTTATAGGCTGTCAAGGACTGTAGCTACTCAGAAAATGCTGGCCAACAGGCTTTTTCTTCATAATTGCCATAGTGCCCAGAGGAAAATCTAACTAAACCTAGGGTTTCTAAGAAGGCATTCCAGAGGTGGCTGATGGCAGGTGGCCTGTAATGATTATGCCTTCCCCAATGCCATGTTTCCATGCAGTGAAGAATGTCTACACTCAGATAGCCATTGTTTGAAAAAACAAAGGGGAAATATAACTTACAAAAGGCATACAACAGATTACCGATATTAATTCTACATAAAAAGTGGAGGAAACTGAGTGATTAAATATGTAAGGTGTGTGTAATATTTTATTGCTCTTTTTACAAGAAATGAATCAAAGGACAGGTTTTTTTGTATGCTGTATGGCGGGGGTCACATTTCATTCTTTTTCCATGTGAGTATCCCCTTGTGGCAGCACCATTTGTTGAATTTTTGTCTTTACTTGGTTTTTCATTTGTTTGTTTGTTTGTTTGGGGGGAAGTGCATGGGTCGGGAATCGAACCCGGGTCTCCTGCATGGCAGGTGAGAATTGTACAACTGAACTACCCTTGTACCCACCTCAAAGGATACTTTTTAATGGAGTATCAGAAAATTATTTGTCATAGAGAACATATAATGTGTTGTGCTACCAATTACTGCTGGATCTTTTGTTATTTTTGTTAATATTATGTCAACAGAAACTGATAAATATGCTTCAAGGCTACTCATACTGAATGTATGACTAACCCTTTGAGCAAAAATACATACGTATGTCATTTATCATATCACATGTGATTGTTCAAATCATGGATTTAGGTGTGATCATATTAGATTTCTGAATTACTGCTGTTTTAATTTGACAAAATTAACTAAACATGGTATTTTGATAAAAACTTCAGTATAATATTCTTTGTCCAGGAATAACTGTTAAGGGGAAATAAATACATAAAGTGTTATTTTAGATAGATAATAACAGACTCTATTAGTCTCAAATTAATACATAGTATGCTTTTAAAACGCCTAATCACTAAAATTTGTGTTGGCACTCATTACATTTTTTTTTTTTTTTGGGCATGGGCAGGCTCTAGGAATTGAACTTGGGTCTCCAGAATGGCAGGCAAGAATTCTGCCACTGAGCCATTTTTGCACTGCCCAGCACTCATTACATTTTAAACAAATTTATATTTAATAGAAGTTACAGTTAAATGGGATTAATACATAATAGAATAAATACAGAATATTGACTATTAATTTATTCTAACCATGAACCTATATGTCATTTGAAACTAGAAACCAGTTCTTCTGTAGAAAAAAACCAAACCAGGAAATATGGATGCATGGAATATTAAACATACTGATCAACTTTATGACAGAGCAGATACCCTGGACAATGCACTTGAAGAAAACAGCTGGAAACATTTTCTAGTACAGTTTTTTAAATGCATCATTAAATTGGCAAGAAACTAAAGAATGTTCAGTACCAAGTGAAGACTAATTTTTAAAAGAAGAAGATATTAGCAAACGATATTGAAAATAAAAATTATAGAAGTTACATCTAAGATAAAATATTTAATAATTTATGAATAAAATTATTGAAAATTTAATGATTCATTAATTCCATGAAAATATAAATAACAAAATCTCACTCAACTGGAAATATAAAATAAGACTATAGCAATTAAGAATTGATTTTATTTTGAATCAATCAACAAAAGAAACAACAAGCCCAGATGGTTACCAGTGAATTCTACAAACTTCAAGAAATAAACAATGTCACTCTCATATGAACTTTTCAGTATCTAGGAAAGATAGGGTGTGATCAGATAATTGCATGAGGCTAGTGTAAATTTATAGTAAAACTATTTAAAAGTACAGAAATATTATAGACTGATTATAATTCATGTAAATTGAAGGAAGAAATTAAAACATTAATAAGCCAGTTCTAGCAAAGTATATATATAGCTCTATATCTATTAAAAATGATTAGCTACCATGGGAAAACTGAGTTTGTACCAGGAATGCAAGTTTGGTTTACCATTTTAAAATCAATTTACCATATATAGAAATTAAGAGATTAAAAACATTTAAAATTCAAAACAATTGTGCATGAAAATTCACAGCAAAGTGAGGAGAGATCTTCCAGAGCACAATGAAAATAATCTACAGAATACTACAGTAAATATCTGAGCTTATGATAAAATGTTAAATGGATTATGTTTAAGATTAACTATAAAAGAGATTAAGTATAATACAAGATAATCTATAGTAATAGAAGGTTAGAAACTGCTTCTGTTTCACCCAATATATTAAACTTCCAAAGTGGCACAAAAGACTTCACATTCCAAATTCACAAAGGAAATGTTTTAGAACAGATTTTAAACTGTTGAAAACTTCACCTACTTTGAGATATATAAAAAGAAAAAAACAAGGGCCAAAAGTAAAGAATTCACCTACGATGGAGGAGAATTTGGCTGATTTCAGTTTTCACAAATTAAAGGCATAAGACAATGGAGCACTATCCTCAGAGTTCTGAGAAAAACAAAAATAACTCCAATTTTATACTCAATCAAGAGGCCATTCACATATAATGAAAACATACTCAGTCAAGATGCTATTCACATATAAAGAAAACAGAGAGATATTTACAGAGAGAACACAGAAATTAGAGACCCTTGAAATGATAATTGGAAAAACAAAATAATTAGGAAAAAGAGCTATCTAATGGCTGAATAAAAAAACTTAAAAATGGAGAATCCCTGGTAAAACGACATGTGGTTTAACACAGACAGAACAGAACATAAATGTTATAAGTATTGACAATGTAGGCATAACAACTGTTACATAGGTGAAGGAAGATGAGAAGAAAAAAGAGTGGCAATTACCTCACCTGGTACAGCAGTGACTAACTCAGTGCTATGCAAAATCCAAACATGTAACAATACAGAACATAAATGTATAACTCAGAATTCAAACTGTTTTTCATAAATTTATTCTCTTAAATTTCAGACATATATAAGGACGTGGTATGTCTTGTGGTGGGCAAATATTTATCTAATATGATATCTGCACACCATTTAACCTTAGCCCTCATTTCTAAATTTGCACACATCAGTGTTCTGTTTTGTTTTGTTTTTTAACCTTCTCTGTGCAGCAGAATCACCTAAAGTGCTTTTAAACACTTCAGATGTACCATAGTACCACAGGGATTCAGTTTCAATTGGCCTGGGGTGAGGTATTAGTAAAAAAAAACATTTCCCAAGTGATTCCAATGTGCATCCAGGTTTGAAATCCCCTGTTGTGCATGAAAAAAGAAATGAGACATCTCCTAGGCTATCAGGAACAGACGTTTCAAGAATTACAGAGATCTAAGTTAAAGAAGTCTATGAGCAATATTTTGAGGAAATAGTACCTCACAATGATACTGAACATGAGATGTGGAGTCAAACCAATCATACCTTTTCCTGGGAAAACAAGTTATCTTTCTGCTTCTGTTTTGGTATCTGTTAAATAACAGTATTAATAATAATAATGATAGTAATAGTAGCAGCAAACAATGTTGCTCCTTGTGAGGATTAAATACAAGTAATACACAATGTTTGGTCCTTTAGTTGGTATATAGCAAATATTGGCTATTGTTGTTAATCATCATCTCATCAGATTCCCAATTAGAATTGTAGTGTACTATATTAAAGAGAAATTGATAACTGAATGTATTTTTCATTTTTTGAATCTAGTCGTGCTTTTCTTCACAAGGTTGAAGAACAATCCTTACTTGTCCTTTCATATATCATCTTGGGTTTCCCTCTCTTCAAAGAAGTGAATGATATCTGGGATCCTTTTTAGAACATTTTGAGAGAAAATGAAATATTAGAAGTATACATATGGCGTGCCTAATGTCAGAAACTAATTGAAGCTCACTATAATGTTACAGCCAACATTATAGAAATCTGGAAAATAAAATATAAAAAGATAAGAACTTGCAAAATATGCACCATCTACACAAAACTGATTATTACAGAATAAGATGGCAAGTTCTCTATCTCATTCCTTAATTTCCTCTTTATAGGATATCAAGAGCAATGATTGTTCTCTAATGATTAGAGAGAGTGATGATGTGTCCTCAAGATGGAAAAGGACAGACTGGGAAACACTGGAGTCAGGCATGGTACCAGTTTTACAAGGACATGTCATTAACTGACCTGACTCTGGGCTCACTCTTTGGGAAATGCTCTCTCCCAGAGTGTTTGTGAAAGAAAAATGACAGCAACTATTTAATATTGCAGCTGCCTGTGGCTGTGAAACAGGAGTCAGGCCCAAAATTTCAAAGGAAGAATTTGAGAGTGAGATATCTACAGGAAGCATTAGAAAACCCTGACTTATCTTTGGATCAAGAAAGTCATCTGCATGTGTAGTGCTCAGTACATTTCCGAGAGAGAGCTGAGAGAACCCCAATCTCTTAATATGAATGAACTTAAGGCTCTGTACTTGTAGGAAATGAAAGCTAAACCAGAGTTATAAAGTACATGAGCTTTGAAGGTGTGTGCCCTAGCAGATACAAAGTGTTTATGGGAAAAGGATGGAAGATTTATTGATTAAAGGTATTTAAGTCAATGTCTGATTAATCATTTGAAAACCCACTAAGGTAACTCTGCAGATACTTCATTCGTAGAACACTACAGAGAATACAGACTCTACAGGTAAAAGAACAACAACAACAACAAAGCAGCTACAGCAGTAGCAACAACAACAACAGCAAAACAAAACAGTAATGCAAACAAACCTAGTTGCTAGGAGAATCTGATTTTCAGAATTGTTACATTATACTATAAAGTGCCATGCTTTCAACCAAAATCATATAATTTTCATAGAAACAGGAAAATAAATCCCATACATTACATACATTAGAAAAAAGTAATGAATATAAAGTGTTCTGTAGGGAGTCTATATTTTGGATATGTTAGACAAAGGCTTTACTCAACTATTATAAATATAGTCAAAGAACTAAAAGGTATGCTATCTAAAGAGGAAAGTATGAGAGTGATGTCTCACTGAATAGAGAACATAATAATAAATAGAGAGTAACCATTAGAAGGAAAAATAAACAGGCACTGGACTTGAAAAGTACAAAGGCTGAGACAAAAAAAAATCTTTAGAGGAGCACAAGAGCAGATTTGAGCGGGGAGCAGAAAGAATCAGCTATCTAGTCAGATGAAGAGAAAGAAAAAAGAATAAAAACAAACAAACTGAGCCTCAGAGCCCTGCAGGACTCTTTCAAGCATAACACGTGCTTAATGGGAGTCTCTCATAGAAGGAAGAAAGAGGAAGAGGTAGAAATAATATTGAAAAAATAATGTCTGAAAATTTTCAATATTTGACCAAATATACTAATACACACTTTCAAGAATAAACTCCAAGTAAGAAAAATTTATCATCACCAACTCTCTAAAGACAAAGTCAAAGGGAGAATCTTGAAAGCAGCAAGAGAAAAGTAGCACATCATTTAAGAGGAATCCTAATTAAGATTAATAGCTGATTTCTCATCAGAAACTGATAGCTAGAAAGAAGGGGAATGAGATATTCAAAGTGCTGAAAGGAAAAGACTGCCAAACAAAAACTCTATATTGAGAAAAACTATCCTTTTGCAATGAAGGAGAAATAAAAACATTTCAAAATAGAACCTGAAAAATTTCTCTCTATCATTCCTACCCCTCAAGGAATAGTAAGGGAATCCTTAAGGCTAAAAGACAGAAACTAGAAAGTAACTCAAATATAAATGAAGAAGTAAATAACATCAATAAAGGTAACTACGTAGTTTAATAAAAATACATATATATATATTTTCATTATAACTTTAATTCTCATATCCTTTTTAAGACAACCACATAAAGCAATAATTATAAAACTGTTTTGATCATCTTATAATGTATATGGGAGGCGGCGCAAGATGGCAGTTTAGAGAGATATGGAATTTAATTTGTCCTCCAGAGCAGCAAGTAAATAACCAGGAACAGTACAGAACAACTGCTGGAGATACATCAGTGACCTGACACACAGCGTACACCAGTCTGGACCAGGGGGACCACCGCTGAGACACCACACAGAATTATAAGTCCCTCAAACCACAGGAGGCCAGCACTTGTTGCCCATGTGCATGGCAGGCTGGTTCCCCGAGGGGAAAGGAAACAGACTTTACTAGCAGCAAGGGCTTAGCTTAACCAAGCTCCAATTGTGGAATTAATTAACAAATTCTGACTACTGAAAATAGCCCCCCAGCACAAAGAATCCTGTAATAGCACTAAAGGTACTAGGAGTTTTTGCCCCAGCAGAGAGGGGGATATAATGCATTTTTCTAAACAATGCAAAAAAGTCTTTGAAATTAACTCCCAGAGACCACTCTGTTGGTAAATATAGCTATAGCAATTTTATAACAAAGTAATGTATTAGTTTTTAATATATGCATATTTTTAAACACTTTAATTAAAGTGTGACTCTACAATAATAAAATGAATTTTGCATGTGCTTATGTAGCTCACCTTACTACTTTATATTCACATCTTATTCTTTATATTTTTGAATGGGTCAAATGCATTTTTATACGATATGAATCTTGCTAAATTGCAGTTTCAAGTAAAATTAAGTTTAATATTAGCAGAGTGCCAATTAGACTGTAATAAAATATACCATGTTTACTGTCCTCAAACACCAATATACCAATATATCTCTTTCAATTTCTGTGTCACTATGTTTTCTAAGATAATACCCTAAAGTTAGGAGCAACTGAAATTCAAAGTCTCATTTTAAATTTCTCTCTTCATCTTCCTGTACTTGGAGAGTTTGAATTACACTCTGAGGGTTGGGTGTAAAAACAGAAATTTAATTATTAAATGTTTAAAAAAAACCAGCCAAATCGGGACACAACAGGTTTGTTTTACCAGGAAGAGGGGAGCAGAATGAAAGTTATAGAAAGACTCAACATGTACACTGCCCTCTTTCTTACTGCAATCAGTACTTATGAGAAAATAAAGATACATGGCTATGCTAGCAAATTCGAACGTTTTTCAAAGAATTCAAGGGCCCCATCCCTCAAGGGCAGAACTAGGGAAAGTCCCGCTGAACACTGGAGCTGGTCTAAGACACCTACTTATCTTAGAAGACATGGGTGTTATATAGCTTACTCTGCTACAAAATTTCATGAAGCACTATTGCACTCAGCAATTTCCAACATGACCCGCACAACGACAAGAGTTTTTCTGGTAAAATTTCAACCAGTTGTGTAAAAAAATTGAGCAGTGTTACTAAATCTAATAGTTTATACAGCTGAAAATGCCAGCAACTGATCTTAAGACTATCTTTCATTTTTAGAAAATCTCTCTATATTTTTTCCTCAGTTATTCTTTATAATAAATTGAAGAAGCCTCTTTTATTGTTTCCATTTTACTTGTGAGGAAGCTGACCTTAAAGATGTTAAAGGACTTCCTGTTCACAGAACAGGGAGAATAAATGCTGGAGTCAGGTGTATAATGCTTAGGCCCTGAGTTCTGTTCCATGGCTCCTTCTACATTCATACACTGAAACTGGCAATGATATACTTAAAGGAAAAAAAAAAAGCTCTTACCTGTGTGACAGTTTTTCCATATAATGTGTCGTGAAGTCTCATAATTTGTGTTCATCCAACTAAGCAGAATCCTTTCAGAATATGAATATATGTTGCTAGATGAAAAATAAGGATTGATTTTTGATGTATTTTCTACATTAAACTGGCACATATGATTGTTCTCCTGTGGTGCAACCCGGGATAGGATCAGCACCTGAAAGAGAGAGAGAGAGAGAAATTTTAGTAGACAAGGATGGCAACATAAAAAAATTAATATTTGAGGAGTAAATGAAAAATACGAAAAGTAGGGAAATAAAGGGAGGTATTGGCAATTTTGGTATTTTCTGGCTAAAGGAATCCATTCAAGAGTAAGAAAGCAAATCAGATGTCTCCTTAATGCGCGTTGTAAATTCCTGATTTTTTGTTTCCACAGCACTTAGTTTATAAGGCAGCTGTGGCTTTTCTGTTTTTGAATTGTACCTGTTTATTGTTGTGCAAAATTATAAATGACTCAGCCTGGAGCTAAGAAGAGAATGGCTTCTATCCTTACATTTGGCTGAGTGTCACATATACCTCTATACCTTCTGCTGGGGATTACATAAAGAAAGACAATATTTCTTTCTTGTTCTCCTGCAAGAGAGACAGGGCTGGTTCATGGAAGCAGAAGATGAGGTGAGGAGGAACAAGTGAGAATAATGCAGCAGAAACAATTCACCCGACAGCAGGGTGCATGAGGGGCCCAGCAGAGGATGAGAAGGGAAAAAAATGAGCTTTACCTACATCAAATCGTTTATATGGCCAGAATCATTTGATGTTAGGAAGAAGTATTTATGCCTAGAAGTCTCAGTTTCCTCACCTCTAAACGGGATAACTGGTTGTGAGGATTAAATGAGATCACATATAAAAAGTACTTAGTGACAGAGTCTTCCGCATAGTACTCACTGGTAAGCTCTTCGTTATATCCTTTCCTTTGGGTAACTAAGCACTGCCACTATTTAACTCCTTCTTCATTCTACCTCCTGTCTTACAGCTCACCCTATCTGTGGTGGCAAAATGTGAAGAAAGAATAAAAGACTCCATTGGCCTTAGTGGGCAGGATGTATAGTGCTACATTTGGAAACCTAGGGAATGATTCCTAGGGCTGATACAAGGACTTGTTTATACAATAAAAAGATAGGATGTGAAGGTAGAATTATTTTACGTTAACCTACCCACACATGCAGCTTGCCATGAAATAGGTTGAATACTCTCATCACAGCCTGGTCTTGCTTATAGTATCGTAATCCCTAGAGAATACTCTCCAGGATAACTTTATGGCAAGGATCTATTGTATATTAGAGATGGAGACCATATTTTTTTCCAATATCCATTCTTTCATTCTTCCTTTTAGTACAAGAATCCCCCATTACAGAGACTATATTTCTCAACTTTCCTTACAACTCTGTGTGGCTATGTGACTAAGTTCCATCCATTGGAATATGAAATGGAAATTATGCTTTTTCCAGGTGACAATGTTAAAAAGAATCTGCTTATCCTCCACTACTTCCTTACCTGCTCTTGCATGTTCTGAGAAATTAGACCCAAAGATGAAAGCCTAGTACTGTACTGAGGGTGGTGGAAAACATACCCACTGACTGAACCACTCACTTCTCAACCATTCTATGTGAAAGAAACACATTTCAATCTTATTTAAACTACTGTGTGCAACAGCACGGTATCTATACCTTAACTAATATACACTACTCATGTGAATCAACAAAAATCAGCAGTGAACAGGAGTGGAAATATTACCTTGTATATTTGAAGGAATACATCTGTCCATGCCCGTTTACTCAAAGTTTCAAACTTAGTGATATCTGTTAAAACACACTGATTTTCCTCAAGTGTACAGGAGCACACAGGCTCATTAACAGTGGAAGACTTGAAGAAAGAAAATGTAACAACATCGATTGAAATGCAAGGCAAACAAACCCGAAGTTTTAACTACTTCGTTAGCATATACTTTTTATCCTTTTTGTATAATTACCGTATTCCCTTTTTACACATTTATCAAGAGTTCTAATGCCCTATTTTTCCAGTACCTACTGATATACAGGTACTTTATAGAGCACATAGCCTCTTTGGAGGTCGTATCTTTATTTAGTCAATGCATCTACTAGCACAATCTGTGGAAGAAATGGAAAAAAGAGATGTCGCTCTTCTGAACACTGACCCATGAGAGAGGCCCACCCTTTCAATCAGGCCCCAGGAACACAGCATAGTATCAAAGAATAGGCACCTGACTCTCCAAATCATGGCATGTGGCAGGCATAGTGACAGAGTCATGATGAAAAGAGAGCTGCCTCCTCAGAAACAATCCTACTTATCAATATACATTTTCATAAAATGAACTGTATTCTTTGAGAAAATTTGATTAATTCTTGCTTAACTTCTCTCAATTCCCCCCAAAAACAAAAGAAGGGGAGAAGCAAGTGGTGGTGACATTAAACCACTATTTGTTTTGTAAGACATATATTTGAAAAACTTATTTTAAGAACAAAATTTACATAAGCATGCACATTCTTTATTTCTAAATTCCCCAAAGGAAGCAGTTAGTTATATATTTAAGAAGGTCATGTATCCATTTTTGTGTCGGAATGCCATACAGATTTGTAAACAGAGGCAACAAAATCTTGGTTTCCAGAGAAGCTCAAGTCTTAGAATACCCATAAATAAAAAATCAAGGTCTCTGAAATGGAATCTTCTAACAAAGAGCAAATACCACTAGATTCAGTAATAACCCTGCCAATTGTTCCTAGAAATTATAATCCTTACTGTAATTTTAATCCATTTCTTATAATCTTCCGGTTCAAGAAGAAATTCTGGCAGTACATGAGAAATACATGCTCCTTGAGTACTATAATTAAAACAAAACAAAACAAAAAAACAAAATTATGATTTGTGTAATATCCATGATCCACCTATCATTTGTATTTGACCTTCAATTAAATTCTTTCAATAATGTATATCTTACAAAGTTGTTGAATTTTAATTTAAAAATTATATAAATTACAAACTTCTTTTTAACAATGAAATCTGCATATGCTGTTTCCTATAGAGAATTTGATTAATGAGAAAGAATTTACTGAATGCCTATAATCATTCTCATCTACCCTTATATATTAAAGGTAATAAAGTATGATATGATTTCATCCCTGCAGTTAAGGCATTAATCATCTTATTACATTTATAGTATTATTTTTTAAAATATACAAAAACGTTTGAATACAATAAAGCATTTATTGAAGAGATCATTAATCATGAAAAGTTCATTGAGGGCAGTACGATGGCGGCTCAGTGGCAGGACTTTTGCCTGCCATGCTGGAGACCCGGGTTCGATTCCCGGTGCTTGTTCATGTTAAAAAAAAAAAATCATTGAATGCCTATCTTCACAAACGTTTACATAGAAAAAACTCCAAATAAAAAGAAATCAATTACTTAATTTTTCAAAGAAAATATAAAAAATTGGGGCCTCTTTGATTATATAAACTTGAAGTTGTATGACAGAAGTAGCCAAATTCTTATGTATCACTTAATACATTAAAAACCAAATGTGCATAAATGTGTATAATTTAACACACTTAAGATTATATATCAAATTTCTTGATATAATTTTATCCAAATGTTTCAATGCATGCCCATCACCACCAGACCCACTTTATAGATATCTAGTACAGTTTTTGCAAGGATAATTTCCTAGTAGAAATTTGGATGTTCAGGTATAACTCATTCAATGGACAGAGAGCCCTACTCACCATTAGCATCTAGTAGAGAAGCATAGCACATCTAGTGCCCAACCCTGGAATTGTCCTTAGCAGCTCAATCCTATGACTACTAAGAATGGTCGGGGGAATGTGTGGGTGGTGGGAGGAGAAAATAGAATTCAGACAATTCGCAATTTCAAATCTTGTAAATATCACAGAAGAATAAGAAATGAGGAAGTGAACCTTGGAGTAGCAGCAGAGAATCTGTTCTAGAGCTGCTAAGTTTAAAGTAGCCGTGGGCCAGTCCAGACTAGCAGAGGAATCATATTGCCTATATAGCGCTCCTCTGAAATTTAAACATAAACCTTTCTCTTTGATTACTACTCATTTTTTTATCCACATCTAAACTGCTCCTATGAATCCTCATATATTCAAATTGCTATAGGCTAAATGAAGTATAATTTTTTTTTAATTTGCATATGGGCAGGAGGCACCAGGGATTGAACTCCAGACCTCCAGCACGGCAGGTCGGAGCTCTGCCTGCTGAGCCACAGCAGCCGCCCTATAATTTTAATGTAACAACTCTCCTTAGCAGGAAGAGCCAAACTAAAGCCTATGTAACAACTCAGTGAGATAATGTCCTCAATAAACTGGAACAAATTCCTGGAGAGTGAAACAAGGAAAGGCAGCTCAGAGTAATGTGAAGAAGCTAAAACATTTTCATTGTACCCAAAGCCTAGACAGGATTTCAGAAGAAAATAATAGATTCCATCAAATGCTACTGAGAGCTTAAGAAAAACGTTCAGAACACCATTTCTTGAAGAAGGACATGTTAATTCATTTGAGTACTCCACAGTGTCCAGCATAAACACTCGAAAAAATTTGAGGAAGAAATATGCACTTCTGATTTTCCAGTCAGACACTGTTATTCAGTGGAACGGAAGAGACCTGTTTCATTCTTTTCATTTTGAATCTCTGAAGGCTTAATTTCATTGGCTCACAGCACAATATTTATGTTTACACCTTGACAATAGATGTTATATCTGGTTACTACATGGTTGATTTTTATAGTTGAATCAGTTTCATTTTTACTTAATAAGTTTCCAATTTGAGCACTTTCACCAAGTTTACACCGAGTAGAGAAATAACAAAATTGGATGCAATGAGTTAAGATTTAAACCGATTCTCCAAAAATTATACAGTTTCTCATTTAGTGCACAACATAAATATAATTTCACTTGTGCAAAAGTCCACACTCAATGTGTCATCAAATTTAAACAGGAAGTAATAGCATTTATTATCATTTTGAATTTTAATATATTTATTTTCATGCTGAAACATACGCACATATCATGGATTAATGACCCAATTTTATTAACCATATTGCCACTTCCTAAATGTTAAAAGGAATTTTATCACAGCCGATATATCCTGATAGGCATATACACCTGCTGATAAAAGAGCAAATATACTTCTCCCTACATGAGACATAACATTCTGGGATGAAAGTCTCCCTGGCAAAATGGGACATGGTTCCCAGGGACGAGACTGGCCCTGGCACCGTGGGATCGACAGCACTTTCATGACCAAAAGGAGGAAATGAAATGTAGCAAAATAAGGTACCAATGGCTAAGAGAGTTCAAATAGAGTCGAGAGGCTATTCTGGCTATTTTCTTACACAAGCTTTAGCTAGATATTGCTAATTACCACGGTTTGCCAAACCCCGACCAAAACCATTCCTGTTAACCCTTAAAGAACATCTAGGGCTCTCTCTGAGATTCTACAAAAAAGTTTCACATATTCAGATTACTTTCCCAAAAGTTACAACCTCCAAATGCCAGATAACTCCTGAAATACAAAACAGTTAGCCTCTCCAAGAACACCAGCTACTTCAATTCCCTTATCCCTTATCGACAGCTCTTTCCAACATGAAAAAGAATGGGTAGAGCCCAAATACCCTTAAAGATTGGGAGAAAGAGCAAAGGAGAAGGAGGAGTTATAACAGAGAAGACAGGATTTAACAAACAAGTATGACTGCTAAATCATTATATTGATATTTCTTTTAGTCTCCAGTATCTTGGAGTAGCTAAAAGGAAAATCTGAAATTGTGGAACTGCAGTCCATACAAAACTCTGAAATCTGTTCTATAGCTAATTGTTACAATGTATATTGTAAGTTATTGCTTTTTTGTACATATGTTATGTTTCATAACAAAAAAATGTTTAAAAAATATAAAGAATGAACAAGATATGCTCGTGTCTACCAAATAAAAGTCAGACCTAAAGAGGAAAAAACAAAGAACAAATATATCTGGATGGCATGACTTTGGTGCCAAAATCATTCTTCCATATCTGTATCCTCAAACTATAAAACTTCAAAATAGAAACCACCCATGTTAATGTCAACAGTACTGGGATCTGTGCCAAAAATAATGCTACAAGAATAAAACTGTAACCACAAGTACTGGGGTAGTTGATAAAGTTATCATAAAATAGTTTGAGTTTTATAGTGCCTAAATAATAATGATTTAAGTATCCAAATTTCCTTCCTTTGCTTATATTTAATATCCTATTAGTTTTGGAAGGACAACTAACTTTCCAAAGTAAAATATGCATTAGAATGTTTACCTTATTAAATCAATCATCTATAAGCAAGAGTTGAAAGTAGTAAAAGTAAAAAGAAAAATCATGTGCCTTCTTTTTTAAACTCAGAAAAATTAAAATTCCAAATTTTTAAAATAAATATGAGGGCACAATTGATAAATTCTGGTATTCTGGTATTTTTAAATTTTAACAACAGATTCACTTCCAATAGAAGAACAGCTGTTTTTTATTATTATTATTTTTTATACTTTCTAGTTCAGAGAGCGTTGTCACAAATGTCAATTTTCAGTTTGCTGCTAATGGTTACCATGTTAGAATAATTTAAGGAAATATCTTAGCACATGAAAGCCATAGACCATAAATTCTTTCATTTAAATTGATAATAATAATAATAATAACAGTAATCTATTATGTGTCATATAAGACACATATTATCTTTCTAATTATTTTATTGACCATGTAATTTTGGGAACTAACATATTCAATATCACAGATATTAAATTGCAACTAAAACAGGTTAAGTAATTTGTTTAAGGTCATAGGAGTAGATAAGAGCTAGAATTTAAACCTGCATCTACCTGATTCAAAAGCTTTGAAATATGTTCATTCTTACATATAATTTCATAAAGTAAGTTACCACCATAATGGCCATGCATTATTAAGAAGGGTTTATAGTTTTAAAGATAAAAGTGAAAATCACAAATGGAATCAAACCTTACTTGTAATGGGAAATGAATTGTTAGAATTTTCTAAGCGTATTTATTTTCATGAATGAACTATATGTTTCTTTAAAGAATTAATAGCATTTAAAAAGCAAGAGTTACACTACCTTTTTATTCTTGGGATGTCCTACTTTATAGTTATTATATATATATATATACACACACACACACAATATACATAATGCTATGTAGAGTTACATGGTATATATGTTATATATAGTTACTGTTAGAGAGGCAATGCCTCCTTTCTGTACAGAGTCTAGTTTCTATGTGGACATAAGATGGTGAGGTCTTGTGTTTTATATCTTACCTCTTTCAAAGACAAAGAAGCCCCATAACTCAGCCACTACCTAGCCCTCAAACATTTGACATTCATTTTGTGGCTTCAGGGAAAGCTATCTGTTACCCTTCTTCCTCCTCAGTGGTGTCCCCCAACACAGCAGCCTAAATTACAGGCTGCCTGGCTTTTAACTCAGTCACCATCAGTAACTTAGAAACTTCCAAGCCACAAGGAGCCCAAGCCAGGGTTGACTCTTGCTATAATAGTGAGAGCCTAAAAAAATGAGAAAATATATATTTGGTACAATACTATGTTCAACTTCTAAGACCATGATATTGTCAGGTACTGATAAAACCTGATTTGGAAATAAAAAATTGAAAGCCAAATTTTTCCTTCTGCATTCCTCCTATAACACTACTTCTTGGCCTCCACATGCATTCCTGCTAAGTAGAAGAAAATCTCCGGCCAACCTAGGAGCAGATTCCATACACAGAGAAGCGAAAGTGAAAAGCAAAGTAATATATTTCAAAATATATTAACCCTATTACATATATAATTACAATGAACAAATGTCATTTTACTGATACAAGAACATGGAAAATGAAACAATGACACTTCTTATGGATGTGGGGAGCTCCAGAGGACTAGGAGGCTGCAAATGCAGGCAAAAGAAATTATATAAATTCACCAATCATCCCCTCAGACTTTTAACGAATGCTGATTTTCCATTTCTTGACCACTTGTCATTTAATCTCTGCAGAGGAATACAGATATGGTGACAACAAATATTTTTCCTAGATTTTGTATCAGCCATTTATACAACTTTCCACCTGTCTGCTATTTCAAAATTAATATTTAAATACATAAATTAAAATTTCACATTATCCATAGCTCAAGATTATACTAATAATAATTTGATAAATACATCCCTTTTTTCTCTCAATAGATTTGGATGATATATTTGCCTTAGATCAGGATTCTCAAAGGGCGGTCATAGACCAGAATTGTCATCATCATCTTTGGAACTTGTTATAAATGCAAATTAGAATCCTCAATTCTAAAGGTGAGACACAGCAACCTCTTTTAACAAGCAATCCCAGTTATTCGGATGGATGCTAAACTTCAAGAATGATTACCTTAAATTATAAATACAATAGATCATGAGATGTTTATTTTTTATTAATTGGCATATATTTTTCCAATTAGAGGAGTATGTATATATGGAGACAGTAAATGTTAAAAAAGACAAATAATATCAAAATCTGTCTATATATTTATCTACCTACCTACCTACCTACCTACCTATCTATCTACCTGTTCAAGACATAGTTGCATGCATAACTTAGCACATCCATGCTCTTACTCGAGAAACGTGAGAAGTGAAGAATGTTGCAAATGAAGTTGCTTCACTCTTTCAGTGTCATCCACAGGTAAAGACTGGCTTGAACTAATTCCAGGTGGCAGTTTTCCACTCAGATGGAGAATCACATCATAAATGGTCTTATTATATTTGGAAAAGTCAGACTGTCTGGAGACTTTCTTGGATGAGCTTGATGAGTAGAATTGGATTTTATACACATCCCTACCAGATAAAAATATATTAACACTAAGAACATTCTCAAAAAGTTATATTTGAGAAATTCATGCGCAATGACTAAATAAAGTTCTATTTAAACTCAATTAAATGAGAAATTACAAAATGAACTTTAGTCAGTGACCATCTGTTAGTAAAAATTAGACATTTGTATCATTACAAGAGCTTTCAAGTAACTTGTTTCAAACACACTTTATTGTCTAATGTTGTAGCTGTCAAGCTTGAAAGATTTGATTGTAAAGGGGAGGTGTAAGAACTTTGGAGAAAGAGAGAAGGCACAGACTTTGAAGAAATGATAGTGGAGTACATTCCAAAACTGACACAAAAAATCAAGTCATAGATGAAAGAATAGCTATGAACCTCATAAAGAATAACTAAAAAAAACAACTACAAAGAAAATCTTCGTAAAAGATTTCAGCAAAGTGAAACTACTGAAAAACAAATACAAAGAGAAAATCTTAAAAGTGCTTCAACACATGCACAGAGAAGCATGTACACACAAATACACAAAAATAATCTTCAGGGCAGTAACAGAATATCAGCTGATTTCTTAACAGAAACAATGCAAAACATAAGAAAATGATACCATGCATTCAATATGCTGAAATAAAATAACTGCCAACCTAGCATCCTATGCCAAACAAAATTTTCCATTAAAAATAAATGTGAAAAGTACAGATATTTTTTTCAGAAAAAAATACAGAAATTTGTCACCAGAATGCCTTCAGCATATGGTCTAAATAAAATTGAGAAGAAGAAAATGATTCTAGATGAAAGACCAAAGGTGCATAAAGAATAAAGAAAAATGAAATTGATAAATATTTGAGCTATATATTGACTGGCTAAACAATGCCAATATCTGGGGCTTAATATATAGAATTCCAACATACAACAGTAGCATATGTCAGGAGGCTAGAAAATAAACTTAAAGTACAATAATGATCTTGAAACATCAGGAAGATAATACAATTAATTAGCACACAACTTTAATAAGCTGAGATTTATGCTGTAATGTGTAAGGCAATCACTAAAAGACTAGGAAAAGTATATATTACTTCTAAGCTATTAGCGTAGAAATCATGTTATAAAAAATAAATATTTAACCAATCCAAGAGAGGGAGAAAATGGTGAGAAAGGGAACACAGACTAGGTAGAAAAATAGGAGAATTTATAAACAATGCAGATTTAATCCTAAATTTACAGTAATTATGTTAAATCTATATGAGCCATAAGTTTCAATGAAAAGACAAAGATTGAAAGAACAATAATGAAACACGAGCTAAAGAAAGAGCATAAAGAGAGGTATAACTTAACACAAGAAAGAGTAAAATTTATGTAAATAACAGACAAATATTGTTTATAAATACTAACCAAAAGTAGTGTCCTTATATTAATATAAGACAATGTCAACTTTAAAGCACTACTAAGTATGAAAAGGAAATTTCATAAGCATAAAAGGTTGAATTCATCAGGAAGGTGATACAGTTGTACATTTGTATGTAAGTACCAACAGCCATAAAAGGTAAAGCAAATTGACTGAATTAAAAGAATTAGCTAAATTCACAAATGTAAGTAAGATTTTTAATAGTTTTCTCCTAGTAATTGAAAAAATTAAAAATTAGTAAGCATATAGATTATTTAAAGAACAGAAGCAAACTTGGCTTAATGAACTTACATGGATAATGGCATTCAATAGCTACAAAATAGACAATATTTTCAAGCCAGAATGTTTATAAAAACTAACTGATTGCTGGCCCACAAAGTAGTTTCAAAAAATTGTGTGGTCTCTGACCTCACTGAAGTTATACTGAATATCAACAATGAAATCACCAAATATAATCTTATAAACCATCTTTGTAAAATAAATCACCTTTTAAATTAGAATTATGAATGGAATAAGAAAATATTACATATCAAATTGGGTGATGCAGATAAGGTAAGATTAGAAGAAATTTTATAGTTTAAAAATTAAATATCCATTCACTAAGAAAATCTTTATTACTAGAAATAAAAAAAAACCTTTGTCACCTGATAAAGGGTATCTATAAAAAACATTAAACAAACCTCACACTTAATGGTAAACATTGAAAGCTTTTCCCACTAACATCAAGAATATGTCTACTATTCAATATTAAACTGGAGATCCTAACCAGTGTATTGAGGCAAAAAAAGGGATATCAAAGATGTGAGGTTGGAAAGGAAAAAAAGAACTGTCATTAGTTGCAGAAGACGTACCAACATTTTCATAGCAGCATTATTCATAATAGAAAAATGTGGAAACCAGCTAAATGTCTATCAAAAGGAGAATGAATAACTAAATTGTGGTACATTCATACAATGCACTAGTGTACAACATTAAAAATAAACTAACCCTAAATGCATGAATTGGTTGATTGCATGAGCATACTATTGAGCAAAAAAACCCAGATCCACAAAAACTGCATACTGCATGACTTGTCCCACATAATGCTCAAAACCAGATAAAACAAATTCTATTGTTAGAGTCAAGACGATGAATACTTTTTTTGGGAGGAGGAAGGTTTCTTGGAAGGATGGGAGACTTCTGGGATGCCTGTAATATTCTATATTGTTCTAGGTGGTAGCTACATACAGGTGTTCACACAGTAATAATTCTCTACACATTTCTTTATCTGCATGTTATATGGCAGTAAAATTAATAAAAATCAAACAGACAAATCAATAAATACATGATTGGAATGTAAAACTGAGAAAAATGGGGGGGCTCAGGAGGAAGTGATTAACAGAAAAATCAGAATATTATCTTTCTGTGGTAGAGATCTAATGATGTTGGGAGGATCACAATGGGCTTCTGTGATACTAGCCCTGTGATGTTTGCACTGGGGTTGGTCTATGGCTAAATCAAGGAGCTATACTTTTTTAATCTCTCTCTGCATGCACTTTATTTCATTATAAAAATCAAATCAAATCAAGAGGAAACAGTTTGGGCCTTCAGAGCTCTTCTGACACATGAAGATTAACTGAGAATGATTGGTTGACATGAGTGTCCGGAAGACTGCAGTGGAAAAGGCGACAATGCCAGACACAGAATTGAATTTCACACTGGGCACGTAAATTATGCACCCATTATTATTTTTAAAAAACTATAATAATTTCTTTAATAACTATATGTAAACATTTGCTCTTAAGGAAGAGAAGAAGAAATATAGTTAAAAACTGACTTTTCTCCAAAGTTGCACACAAATGGTCAATAGACACATAACAAGATGTTCAACATCATCAGTCACTAGGGAAATGCAAATCAAAACCACAATAATTTTTTAAATATAGAAACTAAGTGTTGGCAAAGATTGGAGAAATTGCAGCCCTAGTGCATTGCTGGTATGAATGTAAAATAATGCGGCCACAGTGGAAAAGTTTGGGGTTCCTCAAAAAGTTACACATAGAATTACCACATGACCCAGCAATTCTAGTCCTAGGTATGTACTCCAAAGAATTGAAAATAGGACTCAAACAGATACTTGTACACCGATATTCAAAGTAGTGTTATTCACAATAGCCAAAAGATGGAAGCAAACCAAGGGTCCATCAACAGATAAATGGAAAAACAAAATGTGATATATGCATAAAATGGAATATTTTTCAGGCAGAAAGAGAAGTTTCAATACATGTTACAACCTGGACAAAGCTTGAAAACATTATGCTAATTGAAATAACCCAACACACAAGAACACATTTTGTATGATTCCACTTATATTAAATATTTAAAATAGGCAAATTCTTAGAAATGGAGAGTAGTCTGGGCAGAAAGAGGGTATGGGAAGCTATTGTTTAATAAGTACAGAGTTTTTATTTGTGGTGATGAAAGAATTTTGGTAATGGATGATGGTAATGGTTGCGCAACATTAAGAATATAATTAATGCAACAAAATGAACACTTAAGATGGTTAGGTGATATATTATATGTATGTATGTGTATGTGTAATCAAAATAAAATTAAAAACTACAATGAAATAAAACAAATGTTTCAAAATTCTGGGAGAGAAAAGTCTTTTTTTTTGCTGCCCATATAATTCACAATAATTCTAGTTTTCCAGATAAGATATCATGTAACGGATGACTCTCACTAGCAACATTCATGGCTTCACCCAAATTTATGGCTTACCCAAGACTTTAAGTTTCACTTCACCTGAAATCCTAGATTTGGCCTATAAACAATAAGATTACATAATTATCCTCATTTCTAGACTGCTGTACTCTTAATCTTTTTTAACTGCACCCAGACACAGGTACTTAGGGTGCCCAGCTTAAAGCCAAGGACAAAAATGCCAAATGTTAGAGTTCATGCCTTTCCAGTGTGGAAGTTTCCTCAATTTTACTCTGTTCCCCAATAATTGGCAAGAGTTTTAATGCCTAAAAGGACTAGCACTGTGCTTGAATGGTTGGGTTCAAATCCTGGTTCTGCTGTTTACTAGCTGTGTAACTTTGGGCAAGTAAGTGCATACTCTCTCTGTGCTTCAGTTATTCATCTTTAAAATGGAGATAATAATAGTACCTACCTCAAAGAATAGTTGTGAAGAGTAAATGAGTTAATACCTATAAAGCACATATAATAATGCTTTGTACCTAATTAGAAGCAGTATATATTAACCATTAGTATCCTTAAAATATAATCACAAAATTCTTTGAAAGGAACAAGTTAAGAGAGATGTTGCAAAGAAAGTTCAGTGGGGCATTGGTCACTAGAACACAACAATGAAAGCAATAATAGAAAAGATTAGTCATTAAGATGAGATAATGATAAGACAACTAGAAGAGTAAAACAGTAGTAGAAAGGGAAGAGAAGGATGAAAATTGAACAGGTATGCTCATCTTTATACCGTCTCAAAATATCCTGAAATATCAAAAAGTTTGGAGAAAGGTAATAAATCAGTAATAACCCTGAAAATGGGAAGGAGGACATTAGTATACCAGGAAATTTGAAGAATATCTATATGGCAGAGAATGGATGGGATTGCATCCGAAATAAATCAAAATGACGTACTGCACAACCAGAAGGCTGCCAAGAAAAAAGAAGCCATTTATCCTAGAGGAATAAAAGAGTCTCCAAGTTTAGAATAGGCAGACAGAGAAGCAGAAAGTGGCCAGTGAAACAATAATTATGATGATTCAGAGAAGTACTATAAATGGAACAGATAGGCTTGATCTCCTTTAACACTGAAATTTAAAGAGAGACTGGAAACAGCAAAATTAGCTCCCTCGAAAAATAGAAATCTGTTTCCTAATTAAATTAAACGAGATATCTGGAGGGTTAGGGTAACTAAAGTGGGTGTACATACTCTAGAGTAAATTTCCTCTTACTAAGGGCATCATGTTCGTCCAACTTCTCCTCTCAAAGAACCCTAAGTTAAAGGATTCCTGTTGCCATGATTTGTGCACTTACTTAGAGATTCCTGTCTGCTCTCTAATCAGGGAAAAAAACCTGATGGGAAAACAGACCCATGCGGTGGTCAGGGAAACCCATGTTCCCTTCCTGTATCCACAAACAAGTCCTTCATTCACATGTGTGAATAAATAATAACTAAAGATCATAAATATTTACGTAAAACCATCATCTGGAAAGAGAATAACAAAATTCAAAAAAAAGAACATAAGACTCAGAAGAGAAATTGAGTGATTCAAGGAAAAATAAAATTTAAGGAAAAACTCATACTGTAAAAAGAGAAATGTAAAAAAACATGGGTCTAGACATAATGCAAAAAAAGACTGCTGTTACAAAAGAAAAAGAATGTATGGGTAGGTAGATGGAAGGAAAAAAGGAAGGAAAGAAGGAAGGCAGGCAGGCAGGAAGGAAATATATAACAATGCAGACATCTTGAAAAATAAAGCTGTCAATATTAATTTAAAAGAAGCCTAGAAGAGAAGGTGAAGGAGAGCTACAGGTATAGACAGCAGAAGTTAGAAAAAGATGAAATATATAAGATGTAATTTAAAAGACTTAAAGGATCAGTCAAGCAGGTCCAGTGTTCTTCTAATAGGAGATTAAAAAAAAAAAAGAACAGAGTGAAGGAAATAGTCACCAGAAATGGAGTCAGGGAAGAATAGTTAAATATTTAGTTTTCAAAATGAAAGGGCAATTGCCAATGTATTGGCGAAGAGGAGTTAGTGACAAAAGAAGGTGTGTCTTCCCCGTTCACTAACATCACTATCAGTGTACCAGACTATATTTAAAATCTGTGGCTGCCATTTTATTTATATAGAACTGTGTAGCTTAAAATTTCTCAAGTTTAAAGGGCTTGTTCTACCCACAGTTCACTCTTTCTCACTTCACAGATGAGGAAACTGAAGCTCAGAGATGTCCAATGCTTGCCTAAAATCAGCAGATGTTTAGAAGAAATAAAAAAGCATGTGAACACTAAATAATTTATATTTGCATCTTTTTACTCTTCATAACAATCCCTCATAATTGAACAGTTTAGAATAAATTATGTAATATTGTAATCTGCATAAAATGATACCACTGAATATATTATATTTTATGATACAAAACAAGAGATTTGCAAAAACATGTAACCATCACCTTCTTATAGTCTCTGGAATTGAAAACGAATGGGGTCCTTGAGGCCAACCGAAGAGACTGAACCAGGTCTGAGCTGCATGTACAGCCTTCTTATAGAAATTATATGCCTTTGTGCCTTCTTTTGGAGAAAAGAATTGCTCAATTTTCTCCTCCTGTCCCACAGATTCATCATCTCCTTTATCTGGTGTTTCATCTGTGTCCAAATTCAAGTTTTCAGGTACTATTTCCACTCCTATAATTCACAGTTGTAAAAAAGGTTTACTTGTCCACAGAGTAAAGTATGCTGTCAGTTATTTCCAATTGTATGTAGAAAAATAGACCCCATGCCACCAATTATTCTATGCTCTCAAAGAAATTCTCCTTTGCTATTTCTGTAAATTAATTAAATATATTTCTTTTCAAGTACCCAATATTAATAAACTGCTTATAAAACCGGTGAATTTCAAGAAAGAAAGCATTCAATTTTTCCTCTTCACATAATGGTATTTGAAAGCATTCCCCCAAACATAACTTTTCATTTTCAATTACATGTAAAATATCTTGAAAATGCCTAGCTTTACTTATTAGACAGTATTAAACTTCAGTTGAAAACCTGATAGAGACCAAAAAAAATGGCTTCAGATTCAAAATTGCTTTCTACCCAACTAAAGCACTTCTGTTAAAACACAACTTTCTGGATTAGGGAAATTTTCAAGAACATAAACTGATTCTATAACATTTTTCCCCCAAAATCTTTGTCTGTAATTCCATGTAATGACACAAGCACATACTCATTAAAATCTCATAATATTTAATGTTTTGGTCCGTTGAATAAAAAGGAAAATTTTCAAAATCACCCTTATAAAAAATATATGAGCATTTGAACAGTTAACTGCAAATAACTAACCATTCTGTGTGCACCACTTTATAAAATAAGCACATTTGGATCCAGCTAGAAAATAAGGAAAGAAATCCCTGGATATTTGTTTCCCAAACTATACACAGACAGATCATGGGATATCACAGTAATTTACAGGCACATCACAGGATATTAAACATTTTAGTTAAATATCACTGCAACATTGGCTGGGCAGTACATGAACTTTTACTAATTTTTGCACCACACCACTTAAGAAATGGATATTTGGTATATATTTTGGCCTAGGGGGAAAATATTGACACACTAAGGGCGCAATGACTTGAAACATTAGAGAAACTCTACTCTAAATCATAAGAGCACTGAAAATACATGACCCACTTAAGATTAATGATGAATTTATGGTTTATACCATGAATTTCTTATTGCTTGAAAAATCCATTTTTCAAAAAATTAAATGATATTAACCAGATCATGTTATAGACTGGGTTTGGGAGATACACTATGTATTTGCCGCATACCAACAAATAGTCTTTCCTTTGTAGGCTCAGAATCATAAAGTTTGGTAGTGGAGGATGTCATTTTAATTGAAGTAGGAGAGGATAATCCAAAATCCCGGTAGGAAAGTGAAATACTGTCTCTGGTTGTACCAGGACCTCTATCCTTATCTAGAAAAGACATATTGGGTCAAAGTAAGCATTCCTGGAATTCACTATCAAATTATTTAAACTGAATTTCATAAGTTTTGATATATAGACACAATATATTTACAAAGTCAATATACAGAAAGATATGGATAAATGTCCTTATAAATGAAACACAATGTCAAAAAAGAACAAAAAGGCTGATACAGTAACTTGAGCTGAACTTTATCTAGTAAGGAAATTGTTAGGCTATATCAAAGTAATTGGAGAATGAATAATATTCATCTTTAGCCTAAACTGGAATATGTAAAACATTTAAAATGTTTTTATACCCAAAATTCCTTGAAATAATTTTAGATATATTTTTAAATGTGATAAAGAGTGTCACCAACAAACTCAATTTTTTCCTAGTTAATTCTCTGACATGAAATAGCTCATTAGTAATGAGTGTGAACCATTTTGAACTGCCTTCATTCTCTATTCTTTGACTCAGTTTCTTAACATGTAAAGTAGGCTAAATAAGGGTAGCTAAATCAGAGTTACTGGGAGGACTAAATGGAATAACAAATGTAAGGAATTTAGGATAGTGTCTTATACTTGGAAAGCATTAAATATATATTATTAACTATTATTATACATATTCTAAAATATTTTAGATTCTTTAAGAATATTGTGTCTCTGAAAAGGAGAGACTAAGTACTGCTCTCACAGACATAAAAGATATCAATGTCTAGAAAGGGATATAGATAGAAGGCAGATTACATTGCACTATGGTAAGGGCCTTGAATAGGGAAATGCACAGAATTATGAAGCCACACCAGAGGTACAAAACAACCAACACACAGGGACACAAATCTCCTGTAGGATGAGTAGGAGCTAAATGAGCTCATCAGCAAAGATCTAGATGCAGATGCTGAGAGAACTCAGAGAAATTTAGTATGGCTGGGGCATAGAGGGAAACATTTTTGCAAATGATAATGAAGCCGTTATTCAATATTGCCGGATGGGATCTTTTTTATTGTTTCCATGGAGCTACATCCCATCCAATTATGGGCAGTAACATTTGTTTAGATGGTTTCCATGGAGATGTGTCTCCACCTATTCAAGTTGGGGTTGCTTACTGGAGCCCTTTAAGAGGGAACCATTTTGTAAAAAGCTCAGAGCCAAAAGAACTCACACAGCCAGAGAACTTTGGAGATGAAAAAGGACAACGCCCCTGGGGGAACTTCATGAAACAAGAAGCCAGGAAAGAAAGCTAGCAGACCTGCCCATGTGCCTGCCCAGCTGAGAGAGAAACCCCAAACTTCATCAGCCTCTTTCTCTGTATGCCTTGTTTGGACATTTCTATGGCCTTAGAACTATAAACTTGCAACTTAATAAATTCCCTTTATAAAAGCCATTCCATTTCTGGTATATTGCATTCTGGTAGCTTTAACAAACTAAAACAGATTTTGGTACCAAAGAGTGGGGTGCTGCAGTTTGCAAATACCAAATATATTGGTATGGCTTTTTAAATAGATAAGGTGAAGATTCTGGAAGAGTTGTGAGAAGTCGTTGCAAAGGAAGGTGACCCTTGTTTCAAGTGGCAGAAATTTGGCAAAATTAGGTGTTGGAATTGGATGGAAGGCAGAATATGAGAGTGATAGGCTTGGATATTTAGCAGAAGAAATTTACAAATTAAATGTAGAAAATGCAGTCTGCCTGCTCCTTGCAGCTTATAGTAAAATATGAGATGAACAAAATAACTTGAGAACTGAACTTTTTCTTGGATGCAAAGAAAGCAAAAATTGGTGGTCTGGAAAATTCTGGGTTTCCATAAAGGGAGACCCCAGAGAATAGTGCCCCACATGAGGATTTAACCAAACATGGAAGTAGTCAGCCATTACAGGGCAAGCCAGGATTGGAGACGGAGTTATCCAGAAGTCATTTGTGGAAAGTCTTATTGTCTGATAGTTATGATCCCTGCATACAACATAGAAAGCCAACAAGAGTGTTATGGGATCTGTATAAATGGAACCACTGCCAGTTTGGACTAAAAGGGACAGAAAAGGGACAAACTGAAGGAAAAATAACTCCAAAGGCAGAACCAAAGAAGCTAAGGTCTGAAGCCAAGAAACCTCAGGACAGGAGAGCAGACTCATCCATGAACTTGGAGAGGGTGAGTTTTCCCTGAAGGCAGAGAGCAGGACTTCCAGCTAGATGTTCTGGAAGAGTTATGGTGCCCCAGGCCTCTGAGAGTGTGAAGCACATTCCTTAGGGATTAGGAGGAGCCTGAATGCCACCCCATTGTTCTGGAGGGGTTAAGCATGTGCCCCAGAGATGGCAGAGAGCTTGGGTGCTGCCCCAATGTTTGGAGACTGTAGAGCCAAGAAAAAGGTGGTCTCCCCACTGCCCTCCAAGGTTGCATTTGGAGAGGGCCAGGCTGCTGCTAGGCCCTTGGAAAGGGCAGGACTGCCACTTTCTAAAGCCCTGAGGATAAATGAGTCTCAGACTTTGAAATCTAATGGAGTTTGCCCTACAGGTTTTCGGAGCTGTTTGGGTCCAATGAACCCTGTTTTCCTTCCAATTTCTCCCTATGGAAATGGACATGTGTATCCCATGATTGTGCCTCCTTTGTATGTTGGCAGCAAATAACTTGTACTAAGTTTTACCAGTCTAGAGTCAGGGGAGAATTTTGCCTTAGGACAGACCATGCCTGTAGCTGACTTGGATGAGATTTTGTACTGTTTCTGACTATTTGTATTGTTACTGAAATGGTTTAAGGATTTCTGATATTGTAATGAATGAATGCATTTGGTATATGCTTTTTGGGGGTCCAGAGGATGGAATGTGCTGCTTTGAAACTATTGTATACCTAGGAAAAGCCATGTTCTTTAACCCTAATTCAGTATTGCTGGGTGGAATCTTTTGAATAAGTTGTTTCCATGAAGATGTGACCCACCCAATTGTGGGTGGACCTTTTGATTAGATGGATTCCACGGAGATGTGTTTCTACCCCATTCATGGTGGATTTGCTTATTGGAGTCCTTTAAAAGTGAACCATTTTGGAAAAAGTTTTAGAGCCTACATAGTGAGAGACCTTTGGAGATGCAGAAATAAATTGCACCTAGGGAAGCTGTTTGAAGAAGCTGGTAGAGAAAGCTAGCAGATGTAGCCATGTGCTTTCCCAGTTGAGAGAGAAACCTCAAATGTCATCAGCCCTTTCTTTGAAGTTAAGGTATCTTTCTCTGGATGCCTTAGTTTGGACATTTCTATGACCTTAGAACTATAAACATGCAAGTTAGAGACTTCAATACAACATCTGTCAATAGAGAAAACACCAAGATAGAGGATCAGTAAGGAAACAAGAGAACTTGAATCATATAATAAATGAGCTAGACTTAATAGACATACATAGAACATTGTACCCCCAAACAGCAGGATATACATTCTTCTCAAATGCTCATGGTTCATTCTTCAGGATAGTCAACATGTTAAGAAACATCTCCAAGATCTTGTGTTAGGTAATGGTTTCTTAGACTTTACAACCAAAGCACAAGCAACAAAAGAAAAATATATACAAATGGGACCAACTTAAAATTAAAAACTTTTGTTCTTTAAAGGACTTTGTCAAGAAAATGAAAAGGGAGTCTATTCAATGGGAGAAAATACATGGAAACCACACTTCTGATAAGGGTTGAATATATTAAGAAATACTACAGTTCAACAATAAAAAGACAAACAACCCAATTTAAAAATGGGCAAAAGACTTGAATAGATATTTTTCCAAAGAAGAAACACAAATGGCTAAAAAGCATCTGAAAAGATGCTCAACATCACAAGGCATTAGGGAAATGCAAATCAAAACCACAATGAGATATCATTTCTACCTAATAGAATAGCCAGTATTTAAAAAAAATTAACAAAAAAACTACAAGTGTTGGAGAGGATGTGAAGAAAGAAGAACACTCATTCACTATTGCTGGGAATGTAAAATGGTGTGGCTGCTATGGAAGACAGTTTGGCAGTTTATCAAGAAGCTAAGTATAGAATTGCCATAGGATCTGCCAATTCTGCTACTTGGTATATATCAAGAAAAACTGAAAGTATGAACATGAACTGGCATTTACACACCGATGTTTATAGCAGCATTATTCACAATTGCCAAAAGATGGAAGCAACCCAAGTGTCCATCAACCAATGAATAGATAAGCAAAATGTGGTATATACATATGATAGAAGCACATGCCAACATGGATGAATGTAGAGGACATTATGTTGAGTGAAATAAGCCAGACGCAAAAGGACAGATATTATATGATTTCACTAACGTGAAATAAGCACAATAAGCAAATTCATAAAGTAAGAATCTTGAATATAGGTTACCAGGAGATAGAATAGGGTAGAGAATGGGAAGCTGATGTTTAATTTGTGCAGAATTTCTATTTAGGTTAATTGCAAATATTTTGAAATGGATAGAGTTGATAGTAACACATCATTGTGAGTATGATTAACAGAGTTGAATCATGTGTATGAATGCAGATGAAAGGAATAATTTTAGGTCATGTATATTACTAGAAGGAAAGTTACAGAATAGAACATGGGGTTGTAAAACATATGGAGTCTTGTGGTAGGTGATTTCTGTGGTGAATAGTACAAACATAAGAATGTTCTTTCATGAACAATAACAAATTTACATCATTAAGTGTTACTAATAGGGTGGTATATGAGAAAAATGCATCTAATGCAAACTATGGACTACAGTTAACAGTAACATTTTATTTCTGTTAATATAAATAAACTTATATAGACAGAATTAGATTTGTGTTTGTATAGGGCTGGCAAAGTATAGAGGGATTGAGAGATGCCTGCTAAAGAAGATAGGGTTTTTCTTTTTGGAGTGATAAAATGTTCTAAAATTGATTGTAGTGATGAATGCATAACACAGTGATTATACTAAAAGCCAATGATTGTACACTTTGGGAGGTATGTGGATATGGTGGTATGTACACATTGTATGGTATATAAATATAGCTCAATAAAACTGCTAAAAAACCGTGGGAGTTCATCACAGGCTAGCCTGGCCCTACAAAAGATGCTCAAGAGTTTTGTAGGTTGAAAAGATAGGACATGGGACAATAGATCAAACTTGCAGGAAGAAATAAGGATTTCTGTTATTGATAAGAACATTGGTAAATATAAATGCCAGTACTAATTTATTTTTGGTTTGTAACTCCACTTTTCACTTCCTACTGGGTCTAAAAGACAAATGCATAAAACATAATATAAGTCAGTGTATTTGGACTCTGAATGTATAAACATGTAATTTGTGACAAGAACTATAAGATAGCTGGGGGGATGGTGGGGTATAGGAACATCCATTGAAGTTAGTTTGGTATCTAAGCAAAGGAGAGTGTTATAGACTTAGGATGTTAAATTTATGGCCTAGGGTATATAAAGACAATATCAGAGGTTATGCAAATTCATAGAGACAACAGAATAGAATAAAAGTTGACAGGGGCAGCAGGCAGGGGGAATGGTGGAGTGAGCAGATTCACAATGGATGTAGGGTTTCTGTTTGGGCAGATGGGAAAGTTTCAAAAGAAAAAGACAAGTAGAGGAAGTGGAACCCATGAAGGATTCTCCAAGGAAGAATCTGAGAGGTAAGAGCTGACCCATGGATGCAGGGAATGTGGAATTCCAGAAACAGTCTGAAAAGAGAGAGAATAGTCAACAGTTTCAAATACTGCTCAGAAATCAAGCAAGAGAAGCATATGGAAGAAAGATTCTTTCCCACCCCTGACATTTCCTTCCTGATGAAGGGAGAGAAGGCACTCTAACTGGGTTCTTCTGCTCCTTTCCTCTCTTTCCCTGGGGAGTAAAGTGACTTATCTGACTGGTAAATTTAGAAAGAATAAACTAGGCATATATAGCCCAAATTCTCCCTTTCTTCTCTTTGGGAATGAACATGTCCATAAAAACTCCTCTCTCCTCCCACTCTACTCACCAGGACACTCCTCAAAAGCAGCCAAGAGGAAGGCAGAAATAGAAGGCAAGAGTGAGCAAGTTGGTTGATGAAGTGAGGTGCCTAGGTAATGGATTTCAGAGAGAGGAATGGCTTAAGGCAAGAGGAAGTCTTGTCTCCTGGGTTCGTGAAAGTTACGAAAGGAAAGATGATGGATTCTGATGCACGTTTGCTATTTGGAAGTTCAGAGCATTCCCGCTTGGTGGCGCTATATATGCTGAAAAGTAAGAGAAAAGGTCATGCCCCTGAGACTGAGGCACAATCAATTCCATGAGAATGATAAATATATGAGGAAGTAAGCATAGAGAATTGGAGAAAACTGGTTTGAAATACAGAGACCTACAGATCAGCATTGAAAGTCCTTGACAATCTATACAGAGAGCTTTTTCTCCCCACTCTCTGTCTTTTCTTCTCCCCTGAGACTTACTCCATCAATCATGCTTCCCTCTGAACTACATTTAAATTTGCCCCCACCTAACCAGTTTTTCTCCTATTGTTCTTATTTTCTCTTACCAAATACCCTGCAGCATCTCCCAGCTGGTTTACTGACTACTCTCTATCCCAGGAGAATCCATATTCATCTCACTAACTTCAGCCTTTCTAAATCACTGAATACTCAAAAGCCATAGAAGGTTCTTCTTTTACAAAATAAAAGGTTCAATGATATGGTACTTACCCTCATTTTCTGTCTTATGTCTCCCACCACACCTCCATGCTTTTGTTATATTGTACTTTGCTCAAATCATCTTGTTCAAGGTCATTTGTCAAGCTCTATCACAAATGTCAACTCTTCTATAAAGTCATCCCTGACCCCCTACATCAGCATTAACATCCACACAAGCCCCACCATGTCCAACATTTTCAACCGGCTCATATATAGAGCTCTTAATCAATCTCATTTGTATTAGTTGCATCTATGTGCCTTTCATTAGATTGTCAATTTGAGGAGTTAAGAGGCACTGTCACATTCTACTCTCAGTACTTGACAATGTAGGAATTTAATAAACATCTGTTAATTTTAAATTCACTTTATTTCTAGATGTTGACCTTGGAAAACAAGAATATATAAAGTGAACATTTGAGAGAAAACAGTCATATATAACTTACCTGTTTTCAAAATAATTTTTTGGTTATCAAGATAATTTGCCATATATGGGTAAATAGTAAGAATGCAGTTGTCAGCTGTTGCTGTAACTGGAAGTGAAAACCTGAAAGTGTAAACATTAAATTTCATGAACATAAAATTTTCAGATGCAGCAAATACAAAGAAATATTTGTAAGTATACTAGATGCCTTTCATAGTCAAGACATGAATTATTCATCATTGATTCTTCCAAACATTGTAAACTACCTGCCATATATTTGAAGGGTTTAAACATCTTCACTTTTAAAGCTTTTAATAAAGACTGCAAATTTCATTACCACATTTGCTTTAGAAGACAGGTTATAATTGTATAGGTTCACAAACACATTTCAGACAATTTTAGAGATGAAGGAGTCTTAGAGTTAATTTACCACTTTCCTCTTCTACAGACTTCCTTACAAATGGCATCTATCCTTGGATTACACTACCAGAAAGGTAACACTCACTCCTCAGGTATGGACCCTTCCACATGTTGAGTGGTGTAACCTGAGAAGCTCTTTTCCAGGGCAACACAGAACAAAGCTACAATCTGACTCCCATAATAGTCCTTCAAGTACTTAAATAGTCATTTTATCTTCTCTAAAGTTTCTCTTCTTTAGATTTCAAACATTTAAAAGGCTCAAGGATTGTTTCCTTGACCTTTGCATGGCCTCCAAATCTTTCACATACTTCTATCACTTCTTTAGATGACATCTTTTGTGTTTGCCCATCTTTAAATGTCTTAAACTGAAAACAATATCTCAAAAGTTATTCAACAAGTAGAAAGAACTACTAACTTCCACAATCTGCATACTCTAACTTATTGTCATATTGTACTAATAGTTTTACCAGTCATAAATGACTCTACCTTTCTTATGGTTGCTTTTAGTACAATGTAACTTTTTACGTCCTTTTACTTTCGATCCATTTATGTATTTGAATCTATAGTGTCCTTTGTTGACAGCATATGGTAGGATTTTGTAAATCCAGTCTAATTTATGCCTTTTGATCGAATTGTTTAATCCATGATAAAATAGTATTAATATTTTTGGATTCACATTTGCCTTTTGTTATTTTTAATGCTCTGTGTCTTATTTTTTTCCTTTTCATCTTCCTTTGCTGCTTTCTTCCATATTTAATGGAATCTTATGTAGCATACCATGTTAATTATTCTATGATTTTTTAACTCTGTTTTTGAGTAACTTGTTTACTGGTTCTCTGGGGATTATAATACACATCTGAAATTATCAATATCTACTTCAAATTTATACTAATTTAATTCCAGTAACTTATGAAACTTTGCTCCAATACAACTCCATTCCTTTTCTTTACTGTCATACATATTTTGTCTACATGAGTCACAAACTTTAAAATAATGTTATAGTTGTTGCTTTACAAAATCATAGGTCTTTTAAAGAAGATATGAGAAGAGAGGAGAAAAATATATAGTTTCTTCTATTAGCTTTTTATTATCATATCTGTTTCTCACCTTTTCTTTCTGTGGATTAAAGTTAACATATCATGTCATTTTCTTACCCTAATATATCTTCATTCCTTCCATCTTCCTTTGTGATATTATTGACCAAATAATATATCTCTATATGTTATTGGCCTAACCATACAATCTTAAAGATAGTGTTTTGCACAAGCGTTTTTTAAAATGTAAGCGAACATAGGAGGACAACTGTAACAAAGGTGCCATATCAAATCAAAATGTTAATAGATAAACTGTGTTTGTGGGGGGGCATATGGGAGCTCTGTACTTTCTGTATGATTTTCCCATAAACTTACAAATGTTCTAATAAAAAATATAAGAGAGAAGATAGGAGAAGAAATATATAATAGCATAGTGCATTTTATAATTACCTACATAATTGTTTATGCTGGTTGGTGCTTTTGTTTTCATTGGGTGGGGGAGTAAAGAGGGGAGTGTGTTTAAATTCACATTTTGAAATTTGCTTCTTGTGTCATTTCCTTTTATCTTGAAGATGTTTCTTAAGTATTTTATGTTAGGCAAGTCTCTTAGTCTCCTAGAAAATAATTATTTCTCTCTTTTTAAATTGGACTGTCTTGAATAGATTTACATTGTCCTCATTTCTGAAAGATAGTTTTGCTGGATTTAACTCTCTTATTAGACAAAATTCTTTTTACACTAAATTGATTATCCCAATGCTTTCTTATATTCATTTTTCTGATGTTTGCTTTTAATCTTACTTTTGCTTCATTTTTCTATTAGAATTTTCAAGATTTTCACTTTAAGTTTGGCTTGAAAACGATTTGATTATAGCATGCCTGTGTGTGGAACTCTTGTTGATTATCCTGTTTGGAATTTATTGAATTTCTTGGATGTGTACATATTAATCATCAAAATTGGGAAGTTTCTGATCATTTTATATATTTTATGCTTCTGGTACTCCAATTAAATATACATTGAAGTGCTTAATGGTATCTCATTTTTTTATGAAAGTCTATTCAATTTCCTTCAATTTTCAAATTGGATAATCACTAATCAAGTTCATTGATTTTTTTTTTATTCTGTGTTCTAGTTTGCTAGCCGCTGGAATGCAATATACCAGAAACAGAATGGCTTTTATCAAGGGAAATTTAATAAGTTGCTACTTTACAGTTCTAAGGCCAAGAAAATGTCCCAGTGAAAACAAGTCTATAGAAATGTCCAATCTAAGGCATCCAGGGAAAAATACCTTGGTTCAAGAAGGCCGATGAAGTTCAGAGTTTCTCTTTTATCTGGAAAGGCACATGGTGAACACAGTCAGGACTATTCTCTCAGCTGGAAGGGCACATGGCGAATACAGTGTCATCTGCTAGTGTTCTCTCCTGGCTTCTGGTTTCATGAAGCTCCCCAGGAGGCATTTTCTTTCTTCATCTCCAAAGGTTGCTGGCTTGTGGACTCTCTGCTTCGTGGTGCTGCAGCATTCTCTGCTCTTTCCGAATCTTCTATTCTCCCAAATATTTCCTCTTTATAGGACTCCAGTAAACCAATCAAGACCCACCCAAATGGGTGGAGACATGTTGTCACCTAATGCAGTTTAACAACCACTTGGCTAAATCACATCATCCAGGGAGATGATGTGATTACAGTTTCAAACATACAGTATTGAATAGGGATTATTCTACCTTTATGAAATGAGATTTTTGATTAAAACATGGCTTTTCTAGGAGGCATGCATCCTTTCAAACCAGCACATTCTGCTACCTCCCAACTATTGGTAAGCTCCTCTAATTTTTTATTTATTGCACTTTTCAACTACAAACTTTCCATTTTTTATATATATATATATATATTTTCTTTATTGATGATCTTTATTTAATGAATAAACACCATCAGGCATTCCTTTAAGTCTTTAAACATGATTTCCTCTTGTTCTTTCATACACATAATACATGCTTTGAAGTCTTTTTCTTCTAAGTCAAAAATGTTGGCCTTTTCAAAATTAGTTTCTATTACCTGATTTTTCATGATTTTGTGTTATATTTTCCTGTTTCCTTGCATGCCTCTTACTTTTTGCAGTTGTTGAAAGCTGTAAGTTTTAGAATATATATATGTATATGTATGGATATATGGATGTGTGTGTGTGTCTGTGCACCTTATACATGCAGGGATTTTGTTTAGTAACTTTGTTGAGCCAATTATATGATATCTGTTCTCCTCATAATGAGGAACTTCTGATGATTCTACTCAGAATTTTCTTCTTTTCTTTTTATTTTTAAGCCTAGCTTCCTGGAGGTTACCCCTGGGTCAGCATAGCTCAGGTATTAGTTGCTAATTAGTCAGAGATTATCTTTAAGCCCCCAGACCCAGTAAGAATTTCTTCCTTTGCTATTGGATATGTGTTTTGCTTGGGAAGCACTTTAAGAATTCAGGGTGTGTATATATCTGCTCCATGTTCAACCAGAGACTAATGCTTCAGAAGCCCATTCTACACTTCATTCCAGGGCATGCACAAACTGCCTTCCAGTCCACCAGGTATGAATGTGACATTAGCAGAGCCCTCTTGGATTGTGACTTTCCCTGTTCTCACTGTTATTCTTCTTATTGATCTTTCTCTACTGGTGTCAGGTAGCTGGTAGTATCCTCTGCTTGGTTAACATATGTTGAGTATTCTATTACAAGAATTGATTGACTTCAAGTACAAATGGGTACACAATAAATGATACTGATTCACTGCTGAAATATTACTTCTAATATCTTGATTGTAAAAAGACATTATCATAAAGCCTATGTTTTCTCTGTGTGGATACTCTTGTTCTTTGAAACTCAGAAAGAAAGGAATATGAGGATATAGAATTTAGAACTCCAATAATACTAGAGTTTTGCCTCATGAAAATTAACTAATGAAATATGAGGGGTTTTATGTTTCTGTGATCACACCAGAACACCTAATTTCTGAATCAAATTCTAAATCTATATAAATTAATGAGCCATTTTACAGTACTGCTATGAAAATTCTGATGTGCTTAGAATAAGCAGCTATTTTATCTATCTATAAAAGTAATTGATCCTTGGAAATATTTTTTCTAATGTTTGCGTAAGTTAACCCAAATATGTAGATTTCCTAATATTTTCTTGAAATGAATATATCAGTTAAATTCAAGTAAAAATCTTTGATACTGCAACACACATGGATGACTCAGTCACTTCTGAGAGCATGATAAATCATTCTGTGAATCAATAATAAAGTTCTAGAATTTTATCATTTTAATGACTCAAACTCAAAAGTTTCTTTATCATGAACTCCCCCTCACTTGTATTTCAATATTTGCATGGTCATTCTATTGGAATTACCTCTATTTGCTGTTATAACAAAAATGATGCTCTTGAATACTATCCATTAAGGAACAAGATATTCCTAAAGCGTCACTGACCTTACTTAGATCTGTGCTAAGTCCATGGGCATGATGAGAACCTCTAAACATTGTGTTGAACCAAATGAAATTGCAACTATTTAACATTTTTAACCTATGTTATCGGCAATTTCATAAGGTTTGGCCTCTCAATGTTTCTCAGTCTGATGTACACCACAAAGTGCGTGCATGATTACATGCGTACCCACATACACCACATACCGCTACGCAGCCATTACTGACTTAATGCTATTTGATGTACTGGATTCTGGGATAGAACTCACTATGTGATTGATGTACAAGGTAAAACCAACAAAGAAATTAAATGGAAAAAGAAAAGTCAGTCAAATAAAAATATTTATGTCTACAGTAGAGAATAAAACATAAAATGAAAATTGTGTTGTTATGAACCACAATTTCGGAAATAAACGACAGGATGAACATTTATAATACATTAAATAAGAAGTGAAGATTCTCATCATTCATCATGTTGGTCATTGACTGGTGACTAATTAGCACTGTAATCACACATCCACAAGTATTTTGCTATCATTCATGAAGGTACGAGGTTCTTTTGCTTATCTGCCCAAATTATTTTAAGTATGAAACTTTGAAGCTTCATGTTAAATGTCTATGATAAATGACCTGGTAATTATGGGACTATATCACTTTCCAATGACATATTAAGTTCTGTGATGGCCTATCAACAATATGCCAACACTTGAAAAATATAATGGCATTATTTATATGTTTTTCCTTATAACTAAGGTTCTACTCTTGTATGCACTATCTAAAAAGAGATATTGCATGTTAAAATGAGTGCTACTGAATAAGGCTTCAGTTTATAAAGAGAGGGGCAAAGCAAGAGAAGGGGACATGGGTACAGTGTGTGGTTTCTACAAAGAAGTCTCTCTTGTCTTAATATCGTTATCTATCCAATGTTTTCTCCACAGGGCAACTAGATTACAAGTCAAATGTTGGCAAAATAAGTAGTGACTGTGGAGGGTTAAAAGAAAGGTTTAGTTTTATAATTGCTTTTATTAATACTCTAAATTTCCATTTGCAGAGCTGAATAAATTGAGAAATAAGAGAAAGAGAAAATAAAAAGCTGGGTGAGCCGTTTCAAAATACTTTTCATTGTGAAATGCACTACCATTAGCATCAACATTCAAAACAAGCCTTTATTACAGTGCAGCTAATGTTAAAGTAAAGACTTAAAATCAAAGGAAAGATTGTGAATGGTTGTTCTTGTTTGAGGGTAAGTCATTATACAAAACAAGCTTCCTAGCTCAACCTTTTTAAAACAGTTTTTCCACAATGTACCTTCATTTCAAAAACTGGAAATAAAGTTATCCATATGTAACTTTACTTGACACATGAAAATGGTTGCATTGTATGTTTTCTTAATTATTTAATGTTTACTATAGGTAGATTTATATTAGTTAGGCAAATCACAGAATAAGAATTGTAGTTCTGAAGCTGTCATGAATTTTTTGTAACACTAGAGCTCATTCATAATGTTGCAACACAGGAGGATGTCTCCATCATAAATGAGGGCAACATAAGTCATTTTGATAATGAATAACAAAGACCTAAAGTTTTTACTTTTTATTTATTTTTAATAGATCAAAACAGACTCAAAAGATCCCTGATCATAATGTAGCTCTTGCCCTTTGTTTTTCAAAATCTTTTCTTAAGTGGAGGATTTTGGACTAGAGTTATTACATCTGCTCTTCTGTGCATTATAATAACTTAATCATTTTCACAAAATTCATCTCATTTGTAATACATCCAAAAATCTAAAAAAATCCTGCAATCTGCAAATCATTTTTGAAGCCTGAATATCTCTCTTCAGGGTGTATTTTCATACTTTTAAATTATTATCTTTCATTAATAAAATATCAATATTTTATATAGTATTTTTGGGAAACATCATAGTTATATTGTTAATGCAGTTTAAAATGTTTTTTGGGGGGAAAAGAATTAGGGAAAAAGTAAACCTTACCAACTCCTTAATATGTTTGCAAAAATTATTTTTATACACATATATTTGTATGATTGATATGTGTACACTATAAATTTATAAACCATATGTTTGTTTCTTTTAAATCTTTATGAATACATGTAAATTGATATGATTCCAAAAATATACGTGGAAATAATTTAAGCTTTATTCTAATACAAATACAGATTAACTTTAACAGAGTAAATGGCACTTCCTTAACCTTGAAAGAATAGAACTGCTAAATATGGTATTGTGCTCAGTAGCATGATAAGCTGTATAATGCCTAATGAAACTGAGTTAAAAAATTATTACTATGTTATATGAACCATTAGCTGTTCTGTTGTTTGCACCCTTTCCTCCTTAATTGTTAGTATTCAAGTACTTAAAGAAGAAGCACTAGCTATTAAATACATTATATGAGTCAACATTTACAACCTGCTGGAACCAAAAGCCAAAACTTCCCCTACGATGACATGAATTCTTATAAAACAGTAAGTTCATTTTCATTAAACCATTCCTAGAAAGTTGTAATGCTTTACTTTAGAAGACAGCTATGAGCCATCCAAAACATAGGCTGAATAATTGTTACAGGTTATTTTCAGTTTACCTCCATGAAAATCGCAGAAAGTTTTTAAAATAAGCGTAATAAAAGAAGGCATAGTTTGTGCTTTGAAATACCTCAAAATCAGTAACAAACTTGGAATGTTAAATCTACTGATAGGTTTCCATCATCTATGAAAATGGACCCCAATCACTGGGCTTTGAACACTTTGCCACGAGAGAAACCTGAGAAGCAGTAGAAATTCTACAAGTCTTTATTCACAGCAATCACCCTGATAAATAATTTACCTAACACATTTTTAAACTTGATCATACACATCAGTCCATGCTCTAAGTTAATAAAATGAAATTCATTTTAAAGTGTGGCAGAATTTAGAGAAACTTTTGCTCATACGTTTCTGGAAACAACAAATAGCAAAATATAAGTACTCTCATTTAGAAGGTCTAGTATAATATATGGTTTGAAGTTTAAAAAGTTTGCAGTAGTTGAAAATGGTAAAACCACTGCTCGTAGCTTGAATGTGCCTACAATAGAGCACATCATGGTCTCACTGGCTTATGAAAAACTGAGATGAAGATCATTTAGGGTGCAAGGAAGATGGGTGTCACTTCAAGACCAAAAGTAGAACTTTAAACTTTATTTCCACATTTCAGCAGAGGAGAAATGAATTCAACTTCCTTCTGCAGACGCTTCTTTCTGTAGACATTATTAATAGTAAAAGGAAAGCACAATGTCTGACAAGGATTAGAAATGATCAGATTCCAAAGTCTATAAACACCAATGTGCTGGCTACACAATGCATTTGGAAATTGACTCTCACAGTTATAGGTATTATGTTATTAAGATTATGGAGCAAAAAAAATTTGCTGCTGCATTTTAGACTGGAAAACAAAACCCTTAAAACATGATTAACCTGAAGGTAAACCACTGTCAAGATAATAATAGAATGAGGGTGGGATGAGAGGTATCAGCATGAGTGTAAAACAAAATCAATTTGCATGTTCATTTCAATAAATTCACTGGTAAAATTTAGAGTTTCACTAACAATAAAGGGTTGTATTGGGGAGTGTATTAGTTTGCTAGCTGCCTATATGTAATATACCACAACTGGAACAGGTTTTAAAAAGGGGAATTTAATAAATTACAAGTTTACAGTTCTAAGGAAGTGAAAGTGTCCAAATTAAGGCACAAACAAGAGGTTACCTTCACTCAAGGAAGGCTGATATTTCAGGAATAACTCTGTTAGCTGGGTAGTGACGTGGCTGGCATCTGCTGGTCCCTTTCTCCTGGGGTTTGATGCTTTCAGCCTCTGTTCCTGTGGGGGTTCCTCACTTTGCTTCTCTGGGACAGGCTTTCATCTCTTGGCGTCCCTTGACTCTCTCCAGGTTCTGGCTTGCTAAACATCTCATGGCGAGATCTGCTGGGCTCCAAACATCTCCAAATATCTTTGTCTCTGTTCTTCAAGTGTCAGCATTTCTGTCAGCTCCGCTCTGAAGTTTCTGTGGGCTCTGTCATTTCCATCGTTTCTCAAAAATGTTTCCCCTTTAAAAGCCACTGGTAAACTAATCAAGACCTATCTGGAATGGATGGGGTCACATCTCCATCTAATCAAAAGTTACAACCAAGATTAGGCGTGTCAAATCTCCATGGAGATAATCTATTAAAAAGTTTCCAGCAGCAATTACTGAATCCGGACTAAAAGAAACAGCTGCCTCCACAAGATTGAATCGGGATTAAAACATGGCTTTTCTGGGGTACATAACATTTTCAAACCAGCACATTCCATCCTCTGGACCTCCCCAAACATGTTTTCACCACATAAAAATACATTCACTCCATCACATTATCACAAAAGCATTAAAACATTTCAGTAACAATACAAATAAAATATAAAGTTAAAACTAGTACAAAATCTCATCAAAGTCAGTTACAGGCATCATCTGTTCTAAGTTAAAAATTCTCCTCTGGCTCTGGATCTGTGAAAATCAGAGCAAGTTATCTGCTGCCAATACACAAAGAGGCAACAGTATAGGATACATATTTCCATTTCCAATGGGAGAAATTGGAAGGAGCACAGGGGCCATTTGACCCAGACAGTTCTGAAATCCTGCATAGCAAACTCCATTAGATTTCACAGTCCGAGAGTCATTTATACTCAGGGCTTTAGTTACAAACCCTCCCATTTCAAGGGCATATGCAGTGGCCTTGCTCTCTCTCCAAATGCTGGGATGTGTTGCAACACTGGGGTTCATTGTGGGGGGGGGGGCACTTGTTTTCAGCTACACTCTCTCCATACATTAGGGCAGCATCTGGGATCTCTGCCATCTCTTGGGCACGTGCTCAACCCCTCCAGAACAGTGTGGTGGCAGCCAGGGTCCCCCCACCAATCCCCAATTTAGGTGCTTCACCCTTTCAAGGCCTGAGGTGCTACAATTCTTCCTGAGTACTGAAGCAGGAGTTCCACCCTTGGCTTCCAGGGCAAACTCATGCTCTTCACATGGATAGGCTGGTCCACTCTCCTGACCTGAGGTTTCCTGGCTTCAGACCTTTGCCTCCATGGTTCTGCCTCTGAAGACATTTCTCCTTCACTTTGTCTGTCCCTTTTAGTCCAGAGTAGCAGTGGTTCTGTTTATACAGATCCCACAATGCTCTTGTTGGTTTTCTATGCAATACGTTGGGATCATGCCCATCAGACAAAAGGACTTTTCACAAATCCTTTCTGGATAACTCTCTACAATCCTTGCTTGTTCTGTAATGGCTGACTACTTTCATGCTGGATAAGTCATCACATGGGGCCTTATTCACTAGGGTCTCACTTTCTGTAAGCCCAGAATTTTCCAAAACACCAATTTCTGTCTTCTTTGTACCCAAGAGTTCAGCTCTCAACTTATCTCTTTCCTCTTTCATTTTATTATAAGCTTCAATGAGCAGCCAGACTGCATTTTTCAACATTTAGTTTGGAAATTTCTTCTGCTACATTTCCACATGTTCTCACTGACTAATGCCACATATTACTCATAATTTATAAGTAATATTTTAATGCCTAATGACAGGTGATTTGGTATAATATTAAAAAATGAGATTTTATCAACTGGGAACAAACTTAATGCAAGTAGATGATACATTTATTTACTTAAAAAATTTAGCATGCATATGTCCCATTCAATATTTGAATTTTTAAAATATAAGTATGTCCCACTAAATATTATATTCAAACTCATCTACCTCCATCTTCCCTGGTTCCCTCAATGTTCCTCCCTCTCTGACCTCCCACTCCCTGAACCATGGGGCTTTCACACCTGCTATCCCCTCTATCTGCAATGTTTTATTTCCCTGCCCTTAACAATACTTATTCATCCTTCTCATGCAAAGTCTCCCCATTACATACTTCCAGGACATGTTGAATGTTTCTTTTCCAGCACTTACACTCTATGCCTATGCTAATAATTATGTCTTTACTTGCTTAACTTCACTCTCCACCAGCAGACTGTAAGTTATTTGGGCAGATACCCTCTCTTTCTCCTTCTCTGCTGTACTCCCATCACTCAGAGCCAGGCACACAATGAGGGCACTCAAATGTTGGATGAATGAATGAATGAATGAATGGGCAGGAGAGGGATGTGATCAGATGCACATTTCCTGAAATATTTTTCTCGGTGCTGTGCTTAATGTTGGGATGTGGAGATGCTTTATTTTCCCAGAGCTACTGTAACAAAGCACCAAAAACTGTGTGGCTTAAAACAACAGAAGTGTATTTGCTACAATTATGGAGACCAGAAATCTGAAATCAAGGTGTCAGTAGGGCTATACATTTTTTTTTTTAAAAAAGAGGTATTGAAAGAACAAACAACCCAATTATAAAATGGGCTAAATATATAAATAGGCATTTTTCTGCAGAGCAAATACAGATGACTCAAAAGCACATAAAGAGATATTCATTTTGATTGGCTATAAGGGAAATGCAGATCAAGGCTACAATAAGATATCACCTTACACCTATAAGAATGGTTGCTATTAAACAAACAGGAAACTACAAATGTTGGAGAGGATGTGGAGAAACTGGGACACTTAAGCACTCACTGCTGGTGGAAATGTATAATGGTGCAACCACTATGGATGACTGTTTGGGGGTTCCTTAGAAAACTAAATACCGAGTTGCCCTGTGACCCAGCAATAGCACTACATGGTATATACCAAGAAGAGCTGAAAGCAACAACACAAACAGACATTTGCATGCCAATGCCTATAGCAGCATTATTAACAATCACCAAAAGATGGAAACAAACCAAAAGCCCATTAAGAGATGAGTGGATTAACAAAATGTGGTATATACATATGATAGAATATTATGCAGCAGTAAGACGAAATGATGTCCTGAAGCACATGACAAGATGGATGAATCTTGAGGACATAATGTTGAGTGAAATAAGCCAGACACAAAAGGATAGATAGTATATGATTCCACTTTTATGGCCATGGTAAAAGTAAAATCAGAAGCTAATAATACAGAATATAGGAGACTTAGAGATACAGAGAAGCTAGAGATGGGTGAATGGTTAGCTAATGAGGTTGAACTCCAATCTAAGGGAATAGATTGAAGTGAAGGCGGTTCTCTAGTGGGTCTATAAGTAATATTAAAATAATGAAGATGAACAAGATTGAAATGGGTTGTATAGACCTACGTGTCCCACTGATTAGCACTAGAAATATAAATTAGTTCTTGTAAGAACTACTTCAAAGGGATGATTCGTGTACAAAGAGTTTTCAAGTCCAGGGTACAGGAGGAAAACTGCTATTGCATGCTATGGGCTATGTTTAAATGGAAACCATCAGCACTACCACAACAACATCAGAGGTAAATAATGGGGGAAGGACAAGAGCTAAGAGGAGGTTTAGATTTCTTATTTGGAGAGGGTGTGTTTATTGGTTTTCTTTCTCTTAGGAACAATGAAATTATCTAAAATTGAGAGTGTTGATGGACTGTGGACTTTGGGCATTATACATGATCCCTGATGAATGCAGGTGGCTGAAGGATGCACTGACTGAGAAGTAGATTTGTGAATGATGGTGTATACTTACAAACAAATGTTATGCTTCTACAAAAAAAGAACGCAGTCGTGAGGCAAGCAACGATGTGAATGAACGTGTGGGACATTTGGTGAGGCAAAATAAGCCAGAAACAAAAGAACAACAATGGAATAGCCTCCTTTAGAAAATGCCTACAAGAAATCAGGGGCCTAGATTGTAAGATTTTATAGTAGACACATTTAGTCCAGAGTGGTAATTATTATTTCTGTATTTCGAGAGGCTGTTTTACATATATATATATATGTAAAACATTATTGTATCTAAATATCAGGTTATTATATATAATTATATAACCTGATATTTAGATACAAGAAAGAAGCCAATCAGGATGGGGTTAAAGTAATTCAGAACACAGAGGTAAGGAAGACAATGTCTATATTTTAGAACCATACATACTCTTTGAGACCAAAGGAAGAAAGTTTTATTTGGTCTGGAACCTAAATTTTCTGTAGCATATAATCTAACTCAACCTATCTGTATAGCTCATTTGAACAACTGAAGCATAGGGAGCCCAGAATAAGAATGAAGGCCTTTAATCCTGTATAGCCTACTGTAATACCTGGATCCATCCTAGAGTATATTAAGCAGATAATCAAAAAGTATTGGCAAAGTCCCTTGAGGGACGGGAGAAAAAATATGCAACTATTAAACTTTACCATCAGGATATCCCCTGATACTGTGTCAAACTTTAGGGGCACCCTAATAAAGAGGTTATGACCTTGATCTTGAGACTTACTCTTGTGAAGCTTATGTAGGTGGTGGAGAAGCTTAGCCTACTTATAGGTATGCCTGAGAGTTACTTCTGGAGGACCTCTTTTGTTGCTCAGATGTGGCCTCACTCTCTCTAAGCCCAACTCTGCAAGTGAAATCATTGCCCTCCCCCTCTATGTGGGACATGACATGACATCCAGAGGTGAAAATCTCCCTGGCAATGTGGGAGATATCTCCCAGGGGCTATGGGATCAACAATTTCATCCTGACCAAAATGGGGAAAAGATGTGTAACTAATAAAGTATCAGTGGTAGAGAGAGTTCAAATAGAGTTGAGAGGTTACTCTGGAGGTTGCTCTTACACAAGCTTAACTTAGATATTGCTACCTATCATAGCCTGCCAAATGCTAACCAAGACCATTCCAGCCAATCTTAAAGAACACCTAGGGCAATATATAAGATTCCACAAGGGTTCCATGCACTAGTATAACTTTTCAGAAACTTATAATCTTCAGATGGGTCCCTGAACCAGATAAGTCCTGAAACCTAGAGTGCCCAACCTCTCTAGAACATCAGATAGTTCCATCTCCCTACCCAATATTAGTGACAGACTCTTCCAACACGAAAAAGTTAGAATGGCCATAACCCAAATACCCCTAAGTAGAGGGATAGAAAGATCAAAGGCGATGGTGGAGTTATACAGAGAAGATAGGATTTAACAAATGGCTATGATTGTTGAATCATTAAATTGGTATCTCTTTTAGTCTCCAGTATCACAGAGCAGCTAAAACTAAAAACCTAAAATTGTGGAACTGCAATTCATGGCAAACTCTGAAAACTGTTCTACAACTAATTGTGGTGCTGAGCTTTGAAATCATTGCTTTTTTCTATACATGCTATTTTTCACAAAAAAAGAAAGAAAAAAATTTGATTGTGGTGCTAAAAATAATATTTAAGCCTTTTAGCCTCTTATATTTTGGAGCAGCTAGAAGGAAAAATCTGAGAGGATCATATGATAGTCCATGACAAACTCTAGGATCTGTCCTGTAACTACTTGTCTAAGAGTGTTTTGAAAACTACTGCTTTTTTATTTCTTTTTCCTTTGTATATATGTTATTCTATATAATAAAAAGTTAAGAAGAAAAATAGGTATTGAAGGTTATGATAGTTTGGAGCTGTATATACCCCAGAAAAGCATATTCTTAAATTTAATACATTCTTACGGGTGTGAATCCATTGTAAGTAGGATTTTTTTATGCAGTTACTTCAGTTAAGGTGTGGACCAACTCAATCAGGATGGGTCTTAATACTATTATTAGAGCTCTTTATAAGCAGAATTCAGACAGAGAGCTAAAAAGCTACAGAGCGAGGTGCCAGAAGCTCAATATCAAAGAAACCTGGAAGAGAAGTGAGCTAGGAGATGCCACCATGTTCCTCACCATGTGATAAGCAAAGGGCCAAGTATCAGCAGTAACCAGCTCCAGAATGCCACAGTCTTTGGCGTAAATGCATCACTTGATGGTGCCTTGATTTGGGCTTTCTGTTAGCCTCAAAACTCTACATAAATAAATTCCCATTGTTTAACTTGACCCATTTCATTTCATGGTATTTGCTTGAGCAGCTAAGGAAACGAAAACAAGGGTTTACAGAACCATCATGCATAAAATACCCACTTCCCATATAACACCTTATTTTTAACACCTTGTATTGGTGTAGTACCTTTATTAAAATTGATAAAAGCACATTTTATAATGGTATATAGTTAATAGTACAATTTTAAATGCATTTATTTTTAGATTGCATGTGTGGGTATGTCCTCCAAAATTCTATAAAGTAATATTCATCTGTAAATAAAGTCCACACAATTAAATTATGAATTTTAAGTAGTCTGCTGAAATTGAGAATAGAATAAAGGCTAAAAGGTTAAAAAGGCCAAGCAAATTAAATAGTGAAATCACATAAAATTAAGGTTATTAAAATAAGTATTTAATATATTTAATAAAAGTAACTAAATAAAAAATGGGGAAAATTCAGTTAATTTTATATTGAATGGAAACTTATAAACAGAAAATATATTTATATTAGTTGCATCATATTTTGCCTTTATTTTAACTGAAAGGAAGCAAATTAATTTGCATTTCAAAAAAATCCTCAAAAAGCATAAAGCAAAAAAATGAATATAACCTCTCTAATGTGAAATGCCAAAATTATACAAAACAATAGTTATGGAGAACTGATGACTGGAAAAGTTAAAACAGGTTGCCATATGGAAGGGACAGATGTTACAATCAACCTTTCACAGAGTGAGATCAAGGAATAAGGGACCGATGATTCTATCAAAATATACCATAACCCTTATGAACACTACTCCTCCCTCACTGAGTTCTATCTACACATACAACATCAAGAAAGTTGGACAAGTACACAGTGTTAACACAACCCAACTGCTCACCCCCACCCCCAAACATTACAGATGTTTCAAAGCAATATTCCAACACCGCCTTCAGTGATGATCATTTAGAGGGCTATTTAGATCCTTCTGAGATTTCCTACTACCTGCCATTCAGAAATCATGATAATAAATTCTGGAATATCATCATCAATTGACAACAGGCTAGCACTAAGAAAGGAGTCTCCAAAAGATATAAACATACTAAGGACTGCCCTTCTTAATAAATAAGGAACTTTGAGTATCTCAAAAGCCATTTCTTGCTATATGGTCAGAAAATCCTGTGAAAGAACCTGTTTCAATTTACAAATTTATTTTTAATATTATGTAATAGTAAATATTTAATATTTAATAATAATTATTTTGAATAGTGTAAGTACTATTTAAAATATCTATTTAAACATAAAGTTAAATATTTATTTTAAATATCCCAAACATCTGGTAAAGGCACATTAAGAGCAGATATTAATTTATCTATGCTATAGTTACTAAGGTAGCATTGCCAAACTGAGTGATTAACCCTTCATGTGATTTACTCTGGATCTGGGTCATTCTGCAGGTTCCTACCCCTTCAAAAACTTTAAGCTATCTGGAAGAGAGGCATGCTTAAAATTCATTTAAAAATAATAGAAATTGACCCAAAGGTTCCATGTGGCACCTTCAAAAATACAAAATTATGCATTTAAGTATAATGTCATTTAGGATCAGCTTTCATAATTCCTCATTTCCTGTCTATTGCACTGAAAGTCTCTTTAAGAATATAATTTCCGCTTAAGTGATTGGCAATGCCCTTTCATTTTAATGAGAGTACACACATCAAGTTTATTTTTAAGCATCAAAAATGTTTCTAAATCCCTAACAAGAAAGATAAAATTCTACAGTATACAGAAAAAGAGTTAATATAATTTAGAGCTAAACATTCTCAATTTTGAACATCGGAACTGAATATTTTAAAATATATTTATCAGCAAAATTTTAGATATATGTATGATAAAGACTGTATATTGCTTTAACTTTAAAGTTAGAATAGAATTATCAATTAACATATCAATGAGCGAGGTATAAATTATAATTTAATTATTTATCATTTAAATTCGTTGTTAACTAACACTTTAAATGATCTATATGTTGAAGTTCCCATTTGTAACTGCTTTAAGTCAAAGAATTATATATAATCTTTACATTAAAACCAACAACTTCCAAAAGTAAACAATATTAAACCTAATTATTTTTAGGAAAGGACCAAAAATTCTGCTAAACCAGATCTCGCCCATGATTAGGAAAACTACCAGTGGTTATTGGTTTAGAGCTGGCAACTACCATACCAGAAGATGGTATGTCAAGGGATTAATGCCGCAGTCACTTCAGTGGCAGATTTACTGTTAATAAGACTGAAGCTTCTGAAAACCAGCCAAAAGTGAATGTGCTGCCACTGCTCCTGATGTCATTAGAGCCACAATAACTATGTTCCTTGAATACACAATCATGGTTCAGTTGGACGAAGGGGTGGTACTCAGAGTATTTAACTTCCCCTATCAATCCTATACTCTAAAAGGGAGCTGTAGATAAAGAACCCAGAATCCTGAAGAACACCTGTTCTGCCAGTCATTAGTCCTTCACTTACTAGGTCTTGAATGGATCTAAGGGTCCAAAAGAAGTGGCTGAGGCAGCCCAGGTACCCGGGGTTGTCTCCTATGACAGTGACTAGGCACCAACCAGGAAAGATATATTTCAGGATTTTATCCACTCTCAAGAATCTATCACTGTGTGCCAGTTGAACATCACCCCTCTTTTTAGTTCAACTTCATCTAGTCAAACACCCCCAAATTATTCTTTTTGTAAATCTGTAATTGTACATTCATTAAGAACATATAGGTGGTTTAAATTCCATAAAAAAGAAAGTGTTCCTCTTCAAGTAATGAATTTATACCACATGATATACCACATCTTAAAAATAATTGTATTCAATTTTCTTAGTAAATTGATCATGTTATAGCAATAATGTCCTAGGACTTGAAAAGTTAAAGAAAGCAAATTCTGCATTGGAGATAATGGGATTTGATCTCAAATCTAGGTCCTCTCACTTAACAGCTGGTAGACGGTGCAAAAGATCAATAACATAATAGTGTTTCAAATTCCTTTGCTGCAAGATAGGGACTATATCTTAAAATGTAAATCTATTGAATGGATTAAGTTACATCATGTATTAGCAGAATGCACCAAATAGAAAGATATGTATCTAGCTTAAAGGTCTTCATAGCAACACCATTTTAGAGTGGTAATGCTAGTTCTTCCCAAAGTTTTACCAGTGTTTAATCCCTCTTGATGGCATTTTCTCTTATTCTCTCTTTCTAGCTTCCTTGCTTCATGAACTCTACTGTGCACATGAATCACTTAAGAAGCTTTTCAAATACAGGTGTTGACTGCTTAGGGCTGAAGGAGTCCCTGAAATTCTGCATTCAAGCAAGCTCATATTCAGTCCCTAGACAGTTAAATCAACATCAAAAGGGAACTTGTTAGATATACAAATTTGTGAGTTCCACCTCAGACTTATGGATTGAATTGTATCCCCCAAAGAGATATGGTTAAGACATAACTCCAGTCCATTTAATGGTGACTTTATTTGGAAATAGGGTCTTTGAAGATGTGATCTGTTAAAATGAGGTGAAATTGGATTAGGGCCCTCATCCATTATGACTGGTGTTTTTATAAGAAGAGGGAAATTTGGGTCAGGGTCAGACAGACACAGGAAAGGAAAACACCAGGTAATAACAGACACAGAGACTAAATTGCTGAAGCTACATGCTAAGAAGTGCCAGGGACTGCCCACAAGCTATCAGAAGTGAGGAAGGGGCACAGAAGAATTCTCTATAGGTTTCTGAGGGGGCATGGCCCACAGTTCTAGTCTCTACAACTGTTAGACAATAAACGTTTGTTGCTCTGTGCCACCTGGTATGTGATATTTTGTTACAGCAGCCTCAGAAAAGGAAGGCACCTCCTAAGCCAGAAACTCTGGGGGTTGGACCCAGAATCTGTGTTTTAACAAGCACTCCAAGTGGGTCATAAGCAAGACAAAATTTGAGAGCCACTGTTCTAGAGTAAGAGTTCTCAACTTTGGCTTCTCATTAGAAGATCTTGAGAGCTTTTTAAAGGTGCAATGCCCAGGTCAACCTCCAGACTAATTATATCATACTCTCTGGGTGGGACTCAAGAATATATAGTCTGTACAACTCCTCAGGTGATGTCAATGTCCAGCCAAATTTCAGAACCACTGCTCCAGAGGAATAAAAGAGCTAACATTTGAAAAACCACCCCATATCTATTTTTAACAGGTAACTAATTTAGAATTCTTTTCTTTGGCTTAAATTTAAATTTCCCAATAAAAAAAAATTGTTACTAAGCAGATTTTTTCTCTTTTCTTCTTTTGCTCAAAAGTTAGTTAATCCAAATCTTAGTGCTAAAATCAAGGGAATATACAATCAGTTTTGACTACAATGGATATGATTAAATATTTGTGAGATTAAAAAAAATTGAGGAGGCGGCATAAGATGGCAGAGTAGGGAGGTTTGAAATTTAGTTAATCCTCTAGGGCAGCTAGTAAATAGCTAGAAACTGTCTGGAACAACTGTTTGCAGTTCGTCTGTGACTGGGCATACATTGTCCACCAATCTGGAATGGGTGGAAGGGCTAAGATCACAGAGCAGAACTGTGAGTAAGTTTTCCAAGCTGTGAAGGCTGGAAATCTTCCCCCACTGGCATGGCAGGCTATTTTTGAGACACTTTTCTGTGGGAAAAAGAAGCACTCTCTACTAGGAACAAGGGAAGGTACTTCGACCAAGCTACAACTGGTATAGTAGTCACAAATATATTTTATATCTTATCTTCTCTGTTACAACTTCTCCCTCTCATCTGATCCTTCTTCCAATCTTCAGGGATATTTGGGAAACAACAATTCTAACTTCTTCATGTTGAAAAGAGGTGTTGACATCATGGTTTAGGGGGTTGCGACTGGTTGATGCTCTTGGAGAGACTGATATCTCTGGGTTTCAGGGCTTATATGACATTGGAACAATCTGGAAGCTTTAAATTTCTCAAAAATAAACTAAGTGATTGAAACTTTTATAGAGCTTCAGATAAAGTCCTGGGTATTCTTTAGGGTTTTCAGGACTACTATTGGTTGGGGCTTGGCAAACTGTGGCAGTTGGCAATATCTAGCTGAAGTTTGCATAAGAATAAATTCCAGGATAGCCTTTGACCCTATTCGAAATCTCTTAATAATAAATACCTTATTTTTATCTTTCCCCCTTGTAGTCAGCTAGGCAATATCAATCTCAAGATGCCAGGGCCAGGCTCATGCCTGGGAGTCATGACCCACCTTGCCAGGGAGATTTTCACTCCTGGATGTCAGGACTCACATGGGGGGGTGGGTAATGAGTTTATTTGAAGAGTTTGGCTTAGAGAGAGAGAAGTCTCATTTGAGCAAGAAAAGTGGTTTTTGGAAGTGACACTTAGACATAATCACAGGTAGGCTTAACTCCCCCATTACAGAAATAAATTTCATAAGAGTGAGGCTCAAGATCAAGGGCTTGGCCTATTAACTTGGAAGACTCTAATATTAGAAAGAGTATCACAGACTTCCCATGTGGGGAAGTATAATAGTTCCATATGTTTTCTCCAGACCCTTAAGGGACTTGCCAATACTTTTAAATTATCTCTCCAACATACTCCAGAATGTATAAGGGTATTATATAAAGTTATAAAGAACTATAAGATCTCATTCTGAATTTGAGGTTGTTTACATGAACTGGCCAGACAGGTTAAATTAGATTGTGTGCTGCAGAAAATTTAAGTTTTGGAAAAAATAAACCTCTCTTCTTTTGGTCTCATATAGTAGGTGAAGTTCTAAAACATAGACAAAATAATTCTTTACCCTATATCATGATTTACCTTAGTCCCAACCAGATAAGCTTTGTTCTTATCTCTAATTGAAGTCTGATATCTTTTTCAGTTTCTTTAACATTTTCTGTATAGAGCAGAATAGCAACTCTGAGTCTTAGACGTCATACAGGTTCTCAAAGATCCAGGGAAATACCAGGTTATATGCATAGAGTACAACATCTCAGAATTTAAAAATAAGACCTAAACTTCAGGAATAAATGAGACTGCTGTAAGAGTTTGCAGTCAAGGCCCCAATTTTCTTATAAGTGTTTTCTAAAAGAGACCATATGATATTTATCCTTTTGTTTCTGGCTTATTTTACTCAACAAAATGTCCTCAAGTTTCATTCACTGCATTGAATGACTCACAACTTTGTTCCTTTCTGCTAGCTGCATGATAATTCATCATATGTATATGCCACAGTTTGTCCTTCTACTTCTTAGTCAATGTACTCTCTTTGGCCACCTCCAAACATTGGGCATCATGAATAATGTCACCATAAACATTAGTGTGCAAATGTCTGTTCAAGTCCCAGCTTTAAGTTCTTCTGAATATATTCCCATTAACAAGATCACAATTTTTAAAAACTTCTTAGCAGCCCATTTAAGAAGGCCTCAGGCATTTTCAGTTGTCAGCACTGACCCAGGTAAGGGCAGAATCAAGGTATGTCTGAGAGACAAAGTAACTAGTCAGGTGAAGGAGATAATTCCCTGAAGTGCATATCTTCCTTTCAGACACCAGGGACTTGAAAACAGAAACAGCTTAAGCCTGCCTTCTACCTCAGCCTCTGTCTCCATTACCTGCCTGGCAGGAACAGGGTCTATTGAGCATTAAGGGCACTGCACCACTTTATGCCATGGGAAGCTGCAGGCTGACAAGCAAAACCTTCTGGGCAGGATAGTCAAGAGGTATCACAGGAAAGATTGACAACCTGCTGTGTCTTCCTCAGGGAAAACTTATATTGATTACATTCTCCTCCTAAGTCCTGGGTCTGTCTTGTCTGGGAAAATATGATTGGGTGTGATCATATCTGGGGAGATCCTCCTCAAAAAAAGGTTCCACATAGGCAGGGAGAGAACCAGGAAAACAAGAGTTGAAAAATTCTGACCAGTTAAACAGAAGCTATGCTAGAGGTCTAGAATAAGTTGAATTGAACGTTAAAGAACAAACAGCGAACAAAGCCAACCAACTAGAAATCTCTAGGTAAAAGAGAGGAAAGGACCTCCAGAATAAACTAATGAAGGAAATCAGATGTCTAGACACCAGCAAAAAATCACAAATCAAAGTGGGAAGGACAAAGATATAGCCTGGTCAAAGGAACAAACTAACACTTCAGATGAGATATTAGAGCTGAACAACAAGTTAAAGATGTTCAAACAAGTCTTTAAAATCAAGTCAATTAGTTGAGAGTAGATGAAGCAAAGGATATGAAGAATAATAAAGAAGACATGGGGTGACCATAAAGAAGAACTTGAAAACTTGAAGAAACAAATAGCAGAAATCATGGGAATGAAAGGCACAATGGAAAAGATGAAAAACACAATGGGGACATACAGCAGCAGATTTGAAGAGGCAAAAGAAAGGATTAGTGAAATAGAGGATAGGACATCTGAAATCCAACACACAGAAGAACAGATTGGGGAAATAATGGAAAAATATGACCAGGGTCTTGGGGAATTGAATGACAACGTGAAATGCAGGAATATGCCTGTTGTGGGTGTCTGAAAAGGAGAAGGGACGAGAAAAGGGCCAGAAGGAATAATAGAGGAAATATCAATGAAAATTTCCCAACTGTTATGAAAGACATAAAATTACTGATTCAAGAAGCACAATGTAACCCAAACAGAATAGATCCAAATAGGTCTACTCCAAGATACTTATAAACCAAATTGTTAAATGTCAAAGATAAGAGAGATTCTGAAGGTAGCAAGAGAAAAGTGGTCTGGCATATGCCAGGGAAGCTCAGTAATAATGCGCAGATTTTTTAGCAGAAGCCATGGAGGTGAGAAGGCAGTGGTCCCATATATTTAAGATACTGAAAGAGAAAACTGCCAACCAAGAATTTCATATCCAGCAAAACTGTCCTTCAAAAATGAAGGAGTGGTTTAAAATGTTTTCAGACAAATAGACATTGAGAGAGATTGGTAACAGGAGACCTGCTCTACAGGAAATGCTAAAAGGAATACCACAGTCAGATAGGAAAAGACAAGAGAGAGAGAGGTTTAGAAAAATGTGTAGAAATGAAGACTTTTAGTGATGGTAAAAAGAGAGGAAAAATAACAATAGTGAACAATCTTTAATAGTTAAAGTTAAGAATACATGTTACCAGGAGATAGAACGAGAGTAGATATTGGGCATCTGATGCTGAAGGAGTACAGAATATTCAATAAGGTTGACTGTAAATATCTAGAAATAGCACAATAATTGTACTGATGGTAGCACAATATTATAAGTATAATGAACAAAGCTGAGTGTGATTGTGGTTGAAAAAGGAAAGCTATGGGAATGTACAATAGAGGATAAAAACAGGGACTGTATAACTTAGCAAAACACAGAGTGAACAATGATGGGGATTAAATGTGCGAGTATAAGGAAGTTTTTGCATGAGGTAGAATAAATGAATGTCAACATTACAAGGTGTTGAAATAGGATAGTATATGAAAAAAATAAAATCAATGCAAACTAGGGTCTACAGTTAACAGTACCATTGTACTATGCTTCCAATAATTGTAACAAAGGCAGTGTACCAAAGCTAAATGTCAATAAGAGGGGGATATAAAGGAAGGATATGGGATTCTTGGAGGTGTTGGTATTGTTCATCCATTTTATTATTTTTATTATTCATTTTTTCCCTCTTCTTTCTTTATGGAAGAAATGTAACTGCCCTCATATAGACTGTAGTGGTGAACACATAATTCTATGATTATACTGGGAGCCATTGATTGTTTTCTTAGGATGTATTGTATAGTGTATGAGTAAAGCTGTTTTAAAAATATAACAGAAAGAAACAAGTGCTGGAGAAAATGCACAGAGCGACATGTAACTATTCACTGTGGGTGCAGCCCCTCTGGATGGTAGTGTGATGGCTCCATAGGAGGTTAACTTCAGGATTGTCATATGATCCTGCAACCCCATTATTAGATATACTTGGAAGAACTGAAAGCAGGGATATAAAAGGATATTTACACACTGGGGGTTATGATGGTAGTATTCACAGTTTCAGTGGATGGAGGTGGCCTAAGGGTACACAAACTGATGAACAGAAGGGGAAAATGTGCTGTATGCATACAATGGAATATTGAGCAGCGGCAAGAAGGAATTTACCTAGTTGAGGCATACAACTAGGTGAATGAACCCTGGGGATATTAGGCTGGGTAAAATAAGCCAGAAACGAAAAGATGAATATTGTAAGGCCTCACTAAGAGGGACTAACTATAATGTGCAAATTCTGAGCACTGAATTCAAGAGCATGGGGTATTGGGATAGAATGTGGCAGAGATTGGGCAATCAATGATTAAGGAGTACAGTGTCCAATAACGCTTATTTCAAAGGTACTTAGATTGCAAGCTCTTACAGCAGTCACATCTATTTCTGAGTTTTAACTGCTATTTCTAAATTCTGAGTGATGAGCTCTTTGTGTATAACCTGCTCATTCCCTGGAGCATTGGTTATCTGTATAACACCTGAGACTCCCGAGTTAGAGTTCTGCATGTATGAAAGTCAGCATGATCCCATACAGGTACTGTTAAAGAAGCTGAAAAAGAGACTAGACTTTAATTAAAGGTATGAATAAAGATGATCTGGTTAGAACTAAGGTAAATCAGAATACAGAATAAAGGACGATATTGACTGTGTTCTGAAACTGCAACTTCTGTGTGAGACCAAAGGAAGAGATGTTTATTTGGTGCAAATGTATACTTTCTGTAGCATACTATCTAATTTAACCTGCCTGGTCAGTTTATTCAAACAACATAATTACATGGAACATTGAATTGGGAATGAGATCTTGTTATTTTGTACAGGTTAATGTAGTATCCCAATATAACCCAGAGTAATTTGTATGGAAAATAAAAAAGTATTTGAAAAGTCCCTTTGAAGGACTGGAAAAATGTGGAAATATTAAACTTCCCTACCTGGGGAATTCCTGATAGTCTCACAAACATTAGGGACCATCAATTTTTATTTCTTTTTTTTTCCTTTTTTAATTAATTTTTTAATTAAAAAAATATGACAACAAACACAAATATTCTTAACATACGATCATTCCATTCTACATATATAATCAGTAATTCACAATATCATCACATAGTTGCATATTCACCACCATGATAATTTCTTAGGACATTTGCATCAATTCAGAAAAAGAAATAAAAAGACAACAGAAAAAAATTCATACATACCATACCCCTTACCCCTCCCTTTCATTGATCAATAGCATTTCACTCTACTAAATTTATTTTAATATTCGTTCCCCTGTTATTTATTTTTATTCTGTATGTTTTACTCATCTGTTGATAAGGTAGATAAAAGGAGCATCAGACACAAGGTTTTCACAATCACACAGTCACACTGTGAAAGCTATATCATTATACAATCATCTTCAAGAAACATGGCTACTGGAACACAGCTCTACATTTTCAGGCACTTCCCTCCAGCCTCTCCATTATATCTTGACTAACAAGGTGATATCTATTTAATGCATAAGAATAACCTCCAGGATAACCTCTCAACTCTGGAATCTCTCAGCCATTGACATTTTATTTTGTCTCACTTCGCTCTTCCCCCTTTTGGTCTATAAGGTTTTCTCAATCCCTTGATGCTGAGTCCCAGCTCATTCCAGGATTCCTCTCCCACATTGTCAGGAAGGTCCACACCCCTGGGAGTCATGTCCCATGTAGACAGGGGGAGGGCAATGAATTTTCTTGTTGTGTTGGCTGGAGAGAAAGAGGCCATATCTGCGCAACGAAAGAGGTTCTCTTGGGGGTGACTCTTAGGCCTAATTTTAAGTAGGCTTGACCTATCCTTTGTGGGGTCAAGTTTCACATGAACAAACCCCAAGATTGGGGGTTCAGACTTTTTCTTTGATTGTCTCCACTGCTTGCGAGAATATCAATTCTCCACTTGGGGAAGCTGAATTTTACCCCTTTCTCACCATTCCTCCAAGAGGACTTTGCAAATACTTTTTTACTCACTGTTCAAATCACTCTGGGATTTATTAGGGCATCACTCTGGACAAACCTACAAAATCTTATGCCCTACTCAAGGTTCTATGTACTTATGGTGTTCAATTAAGCTGTCCACATAAGTTATTAGGAACTGCACTAGTCAAAATATAAATTTCGTACCAAATACAGATTTTTTGCTTTAGTCTCACACATAAGTTAAAATTTTAAAATATTAATTGCCATCTATTTTCAGCACCCTGCAGTAATGACATTCCTTTGTTCTTCTTCATGCAAAACATTTTTTTTAACATGGGCAGGCACCGGGAATCGAACCCAGGTCCTCGGGCATGGCAGGCAAGCATTCTTACCTGCTGAGCCACCGTGGCCCGCCCCAAAAACATTTTTAAATGTGTACATTTAGTCACTATCATTATACACTCTAGGCATTCCTAGATTATACCATCTCAGTCTTTATCATTTATCTTTCTTTCTGATTTCATTTGTGCCCCCAGCCCTCCTTCCTCTATCATTCTCACATTCAGCTTCATTCAGTGTTCTAACATAATTGTACTACAGTCAGGTAGTATTGTACTGTCCAGTTCTGAGTTTTTACAATCAGTCCTGTTGCACAATCTGTATCCCTTCAGCTACAATTACCCAATATCTTACCCTGTTTCTATCTCCTGATGGAGGGACCATCAATTTAATAAGCCAACCCCTCGATCTTAGGGCTTACCTGTAAACGAGAAGCTGAACCTATTTACAATTATGCTTAAGAGTTGCACCCAGAGAACCTCTTTTGCTGCTCAGATGTGGCCTCTCTCTCTAAGATAACTCTGCAAATAAACCCACTATCCTCCCTCCTAGGTGGGACATGACTCCCAGGGATGTAAATCTCCCTGGCAATGTGGGACATAACTCCCAAGAAAGAGCCTGATCATGGGATTGAGAAAGCCTTCTTGAAGAAAATGGGGAAAGGTAATGAAACAAAATAATGTTTCAGTGGCTAAGAGATTTCAAACTGAGTCAACAGGTCATTTTGGAGGTTATTCTTATGTATTATATAGATATTCCTTTTTAGTTTCTAGTGTATTAGAATAGCTAGAAAGAAATTCCTGAAACTGTTGAACTGCAATCTAGTAGCCTTGATTCTTGACAATGATTTTGTAACTATATAACTCTTATGATGTGACGATGTGATTGTGAAAACCTTGTGACTAACACTCTCCTTATCCAGTGTCTGGGCAGGTGAGTAAGAAAATAAAGACAATAAATAAATAAATAAATAATAAGGGTATAAGGGCATGGGTGTTTGAGGTATTCTTTTTTATTTTTTTGAGTAATGAAAATGTTCTAAAATTGAAGAAAAAAATGGATAGAGGACCCCAGGGTTCTGATATTCCCCATCCTAATTATGAACCCTCCCGCTTTGTGTGTATTTTAACAATGAGGCATTCTTAATTTAAGTGACCCTCATGGATACCTGACACATAACAGTTGAAACCACCTTTTTATTTTCCAAAATTAAACATCATAGTTTGGGTGAAATATCAGAAAATAAAAAGCTTTCTCTAACATTGATAGAATTCCTGTGAACTTATTAAACAAGAGCCATAACTTTCATTTTCTGAAAGGTCTAGGTAAAGGACTAGTCAGGCAATGAACTTAATAAACAAGAGGAGGCAATGAGAGCTACATTCTGATGATTGCAAGCTCCTTTAGGACATAATGTTCCCTTCTTTTAGCCTCGAGTGGAAACTATGGTGCAAAAAGGAATTTCAACATTCTGGCATCTTTTAATCCATTTGCTCTCTGTGTGATTTCCCAGATCAGGCAAATTTTAAGACATAAAAACAAGTATTCAATTCTGAAATACAATGTAAATGATTTGGAGATAGTCCAAATCACTTCTCATCCACCATGAGAATTGCATTCTTGCCCCTACCCCTTCTTTTATTCCTGGCCCAGAAACTCTGTCTCTATGAAGATATCACTTATACCGTGGAATGAAACAAACTACTCTCAATAGTAAAACACCCTTATCTCTGTAGTAGCCCCTGGAGCTGTTCTGGAAGACAGGAACACCAATTCTAATATTGACATCAATACTACTAGAATATTTACTCAGTTATTACAATGTGCCAGGTACTGTTCTAAGCCCTTTGCAAGGATTTTCTCATTAGATTATCACAATAATCTGCTCAAATATTACATCCTGAGATGCCTCATTTTTCTGCCACATAGAAGTATCCTTTCCTCTCTATGTTATTGTTTTAGTTTGCTAGCTGCCAGAATGCAATATACCAGAAATGGAATGGCTTTTAAAAGGGGGAATTTAATAAGTTGCTAGTTTACAGTTCTAAGGCTGAGAAAATGTCCCAGTTAAAACAAGTTGTGCTGGTTTGAAATGATGTATGTCCCGTAGAAAAGCCATGTTTTAATCAAAATCCCATTTCATAAAGGCAGAATAATCCTTATTCAATACTATATGTCTGAAACTGTAATCAGATCATCTCCCTGGAGATGTGATTTAATCAAGTGGTTGTTAAGCTGGATTAGGTAACGACATGTCTCCACCCATTTGGGTGGGTCTTGATAAGTTTCTGGAGTCCTATAAAAGAGGAAACATTTTGGGGAATGAAGTAGATTCGGAGAGAGCAGAGAATGCTGCAGCACCACGAAGCAGAGAGTCCACGAGCCAGTGGTCTTTGGAGACGAAGAAAGAAAATGCCTCCCAGGGAGCTTCGTGAAACCAGAAGCCAGGAGAGAAAGCTAGCAGATGACACCTTGTTCACCATGTGCCCTTCCAGCTGAGACAGAAACCATGACTGTGTTCACCATGTGCCTTCTCAGATGAACCTGAACTTCATCGGCCTTTGTGAACCAAGGTATCTTTCCCTGGATACCTTTGATAGGACATTTCTATGGACCTGCTTTAATTGTGACATTATCTTGGCCTTAGAACTGTAAACTAGAAGCTTATTTAATTCCCTTTTTAAAAGCCATTCCGTTTCTGGTATATTGCATTCTGGCAGCTAGCAAACTAGAACACAATTCAGTAGACATGTCCAATCTAAGGTATCCAGGGAAAGATACCTTGGTTCAAGAAGGCCGATGAAGTTCAATGTTTCTCTCTCAGCTGGAAAGGCACATGGCGAACAGGAGGGCGTCTGCTGGCTTTCTCGTAGCTCTGCCAAAGGGACTGTCTCCAAAATATTTCCTCTTTTAAAGGATTCCAGTAAGCAACTCCACCTTCAATGGGTGGAGACACACCTCCATGGAAATCTTCTAATCAAAAATCACCACCCACAATTGGGTGGGTCACATCTCCATGGAAACAATCAAAATCCTCCCACCCAGCAATATTGAATAAGGATTAAAGGACATGGCTCTTTTTGGGCCCACCACAGATTCAAACCGGCACAATTATTAAACTCACTTACTTTCCTTTTCAGACTGTGATATCACAATAATTGTCAAATATTGTCCCTTCCATTAGAATAGAGGCTCCATTACGGCAGGAGCTTCCTCTGTCTTAACAGTTCTCACTTCAGTATCAGAAGAAATCCAGGCCCATATTCAGCAAATATTGAATGAAAGAATGAATAGATAAATGAGAAATAATCTACTTGAAAGCTAACAAGCCTTTAAAGCACAAGAAGCCTAGCAGTCTGTACTGGAAGCATAGGTTTTTGGTGGTAGAAAATAACTATGTTTGACCTTACCACTGTTAAACAGTATCTACCCCATTCTTTCACCAACTAGGAACCATGCATTGGTTCCCCATTTCATTCAGGATAAGGGCCAAAATCTCCTCTCTCTCTTCAAGTCTCTACTCAGATCCATTCCTCTTAGGGGACCCTCTCCTTACCACCGTGTATTATACTGAGACCTACCTGCTCCTTCCCTGGCACACTCCATGAACTTTCCTCTTTTTCTTTTTTCTACAGCCTCTGTCTCTGATCACATACCTGAAAACTTACATTTTATTATGTTTACTTTATTCTGATCTCTGACATTACTCTAGTCCCTAGAATAAATCTAGAATACAATAAACATAATATTTGTCTTTGTTAAATGAATTAATGAATGTACTCCTCAATCTTTATCCAGAATGTCAAAATGTTAATTGAGAATATTGTTAGTAAAGAGGGTTGTGTGACTGAACTGGAAACTCACTTTGTTCAAGGCTACCATGACTTTCAACTATCTAAATTGAACACTAGTACATTTTCATTGTCTGGTTTCAATTTAAAAGTTTATTACTTAACCAAAGCATCTGTCATTACTGTGAGATTCCCAAAATTATGCCTCTCTTTAATTATTGTATCTTGATGATTGCATTTGTAAGGCAGCATTGGTGGGGTGTACCTGGAGATATTAGGATGTTCATTAATTTTATCAACAATCAATTAAAACCTCCTCATCAAATAGGATAAATTCCTAGGAAATAATCTTATTTATGTATGGGAAGTTTTGTTACCCTATTCAGGTGGACAATTCTGGATATATTTCCTAATTCGAAAGAGTATAGCCTATTTGAGACCTGGACCCCAAAATGTGCTTAAGATAATTTTAAACTAAATTTCTGGTGCACAAAGGCAGAGGAGAAACTAAAAATTTTAAATCCATAAGAAAAAATACAAGAAACATTGCAGATGCTCAGGAACCCAATTTCCTCAGACAATACATCAATACAATTATGTATTCCATCTTTCATACACTCACGTCCCTACATTGTAACCTCATATACCCTAAATAAAAATAGGGAAAATCAAGATGAGTAAGGGGAATTGATGAGTAACATAAAGAAAGTTAAAGAATTAATGGAGAATAGGTTGATTCATAAACAACAATGATCCAAATGGGTATATACGCATGAATGGAATTATATTTTTAGTATTGCATTCTTGGTTTATTCAGAACTATGTATTAGTTATTTATTTAAATACTTTAATATTATTATTAAATATTGATATATTTCACTATTACCTTATTTTAATTTTTTCTAAAGAGACACATAAGTGCCACTTGACAAACAGAATTACGTGCTTTAAAACTATAAGGAAGATACAGTTTATTCCAGCAATGAAAATATGCTTGCCTAGGATTTTATTTTATAGGGGAAAACATCTTCTAATTTTATAAGGAACAAGTTTTTTCTTTTTGAAATTTCATTGATGTGAACTATACAATTTCAATGAGCCCTTTGTCCGTTTTTTCCATATTGAATTTTATTTTAATACCTCAAAGTCTTTTGCAAACACTATTAGTTTAAAATGTCTAAAATAATTAGAGGCTTTTATAAATAGCTAAATGCATAATAAAGTCATTTTTAAGTAAAAATCATCTTCTATAGAGTTGCTGATGGCATTTGTAACACTGGGGTGTGTGACCTCTGAGTACATGGGTCCGCAGGGGGGGCATTTATCAGAGGCAGCAGACATAATAGCTTTTATCACTTTTATTTCTAGGACCAGTTAAGCTAGTCGAAATGTGACAAAGTCTAAAGGAGAAAACAAGGTACAAAACCAAGTTTGTTAGCTGCCAAGGGCTACCACAGTATGAAATGGCACTATGTAAGTTAAAGAAAAGAAAGCATAAAGGAATGGGTGATTTATTTTCTATTGGACCCGTAGGCTTCAATATGGACAAACTGGATGCAAATAAAGGCTTTGACTTAGGGCAAACACTGGCAAATGTCATTTGTTCTTAGAAGTTTTACTCAGAAGCCTATGCAGTCTTCTCTGATTCCTTCCCCTACCCTATACTCCACAAGCACCATTAATTGCTCATTTTTGCTGTTTTTTTAAAATATATATATATATGTATACCTCTATTAGCACAAAACAAAGTATATAAAAAGCATTTGTTTAAAAGTTTACCTTCCCTACTATACCAATATCCATCAACGAAGAGCCCATTTCAAATTCATCTTTGCTTATCTAAACTTTAGGGCAGAAACTATTCATAGTCTACAATAAATATAGATAAACACATGAAAATAAAATAAATGAGTCAGAGTTTTCCACAGAGAAATCTTGACGTTGAAAGGGAAGCCATTGTGATATTTCTTGTTGGAAGACCCAATTTATGTCAATTAAATCAGAGGTAGAATACTTAGTCTAGAGAGAGAAAGGCAAGGATAGCTTTTTAAATTTGAGAAAAGAGGAATATCTGTTCATAGGCACTCTGGGAACCTAGAAAACGAGTTAATAATGCATCAGTAAAAGGATCTGTGAGTATTTCATTTACAGGAAGTGCTCATGATTTTGGTTCCTTGTTCATCTAGGTGCATGGGAAATCTTTTGTTGCCCATCTATGATGTGCAATTTCTAAATCATTTCTGATATCTACCGTAATCCCAAACCTGCTGAGCATTGAAATGGCATTTAGTGGACTATGCCAGAAAGAAAGGTGAGGAAATCCAGGTAATAAAGCAAACAATCTCAGAGCTAAAAAGGAACCAAAAAATAATAATAAAAATAAGGAAAGGAGGAGGGGGAGTGGAGGGGATGGGAGGGAGGGGAACTATGTAATACAATCACCCTTCTACTAGAAAACTTTTTCAAGTCTCCTATCAGCTTGTTTGTTGCTCCATCCTCAACAAAGACCCAGTTAAATGTGTCCATGCTCCTCTTATAAGCAGTTGTACCCGGTGCTCCATAAGCCATCTAAGCCACACATTTAGTGAAACAGTTGGTCTTCCTCGCTCTGGGCCTGTGTTATCATTAAGACATTATGGATAAGTTACTCATGATTTTGACTAGTGAGCTCAAAGATATAACACACAGTATTTTTGGATTAGTATGGAGAGAAATGAAGTTAAACTTTTGTGAACCTGGTCATATTTGCATAAATCTACCGTAAAAGACAGAATGCCTTCCAGGACAGAGACAGGGAGCTCACAGTGACTGATAGTAGCTTAAGCAATGTCATCAACAAAATTTTAAAAAAAGGTGCCAACAAAAGATGGATTGTTAGTATGAAAAAAGAGAAACAAAAATGGGAGTTGCAGTGGTGTAACTTAGAAAGTTTTAGTTATCAGTGTATCAGAAAGACACATGGAGGCTGGGTTTCAAGAAAATTCTTAATACACTGCATGTCTCCTGGATATGGCCTCACATTACCTTGAAAGCAACATTCCTTTATATCTCTCCCCCTTTAATTCCAAACATGAAAATCAATCATCCTTTGACCATGGATATATTGAATAGCAAGGACCCAATTGCAACTTAATAATTTAACACAGAAAGAACATTCACTGACTTTAAACTTCAGTGTATAAACCACTTTAAAGTTATTTCTCATTGTAAAATTTTTAGCAAACTTTATTGCTATACACATCAGCCTTTTGTGATTTGGCTAATCAAATCATCTCAGGGAGTAATGTAAAAGTGGAATTTCTGATCCTACAATGTAAGATACTTGATCAGATTTCCCTCCTTTTGATATTTTACATAGGCATAGAATATACACTCACTGTTGTTCACTGTTAGATCCGAAAGAATATCTATATTTAAACTTCTTACCGGTTTCTTTGGTCGTCACAGAAAAGAACACTGGTGAAAAATGACACAGGTCTAGAGGATTTGAAACTCAGGTGGCAGATGAGAACAGAGTTACTCCCATCGAGAGAGCCTGTAATTTCTTTGCTATTTGGAAACTTCACAGAAAGAGGATAAATCTCATCACCATCAAGAAGCGTCACAGTAGGAATCTTGACATGTAGAGTTGAGCTTCTGTTTGACATTAAAAAAAAAACATTTGTTATAGTTCAAAATGCTTGTATGCAATTGGAGTTAAAGCTATATTACTTTGTTTTATAAAACAACAGAAAAACTGAAAATAACAAATATTTCAATAATATTCCGAATCATAAAAGCATTTTTGCATTGTTTCTTATTTTCTGGCCTCAATAAAAAATAGATTGTTTTTAAATTTAACCAAGAACAACATAAGATGATCAAATCTCTTTTGCCTTATAAAAATAAAAGATAAAATATCTGATTTACTGACATTGCATTTTCAACCACACTGATCTAAATCCTATTGCCCTAATCATGTTCCCACACGGATTAACTCCCAAATTAATATTTTAATACCTAAAGCTCTAAGGCATGTTGATTAAATTATATTAACAGGTGCATGTACACACAGAGGTTTTTTGAAGTTACTATGCAAGTAAGCACTTATACACATATAATCTATCATAGATATTTTTTGAATGCTTACTTTTCCATTAATATTTACATGATATTCATTATATATCCATAATTTATTTAGACAATGCAAAATGTTTCTGATTTTAATGATGTAATACACAACATTCAGTTTTAAATCTAATTTCTGCTCTATAATTGTTTAGTCTCAATAAATATTTAACTATATTACTTTGGGTTTTCTGTTATGTATGTAGTCTTCTACAGCAAATAAGAAGAGTTAACATATTCCGGAGTCATATTTCTCCAATATTAGTTTAATCAGAATGAGGATTGTTCCACTAATGAACTACATAAAACATAAAGAAAACTTTCAACTCAGATTTGACAGGTATGGCGGGAGTATTGGATAAAACATGTAAAAGAAACTAAAAAATCAAGTTTGAATCCAGGTTTTTTTAAATTATAATTTACTAAGTTTCACTGGATAAGTCATTAATGTGTCAATTTTATTGTACATATATTAACAGAAGATTGATTTACATCATCTCTAGAGTCCCTCCTTCATCTAAAGTTGTAAGACACAACTTTCGACTTGACATAGTTTTCAAATTGGGAACTTCATACATTACCTCAAAAATCGAAAGCTTAAAGATTAATTCATAAATTAGATAATTTTCTTTGATTAAAAAACACTGTCTAGCACAATATAATTCAAGCTACTGCAATTTCCAGTTTAAGCAACAAAAAACGTAGTGTCTGCTTAAAGAGAGGGTTTTGCAAAAACTGCAAATGGAAAGTTAAGTTCAAGTTGAAGAACTATACTCCCTCACAAACCGAATACATTTAGAGTAAGATTCACGGCATAAGTAAGCACACAGCATATCTAAGAGACCAGAAATTAGAAATAAGAGTGGTAATATGCACTTCAACGTGGATAATTTAATTTATGTTCAAACACTACAGCGCACTTGAAACTTATCTAGATCTCAGAGTGGTCACTAGTAAAATAAGAAATTGAATAGGGAAACTCTGAAGGGGGTAGAAGAAATAGCAGTCTCTCAAAATAATGCTTCTAGGCAATTCATATTGATGCACAAATCCTCACAATCAATATCATTTTAACCTGCCAGCTAGTTACTCTCCGTTTTACTTAAATGGCAATTATTTTCAAATGGCCTCAGATAATTTTCAACAACTTAATATGCATGACTTCAAACTTTGCACTTTTGTTAAAATTTTCATTAACTATTCCTATACTGGTTAGGATTTGTACATTTTTATTATTTAAATATTTATATATATAAAAGAGTATATGACATATATGAGAGTTAAGAGGTATAAAAATAAAATGGATACCCATGAACCTACTGTCCACTTGAATTAAAGAACATTTCCAGAACATCTGTATCTCTCTGGGTCCTCCTGCCCCAACCCATCTCCTTATACTCCTTAGTGTTCCTTAAACACAAGGTATCCGCCATCTAGAATGTTCGTTTAATAACGGCTATACGTTGTTTTTATTTCTAAATACCCATATATAGGTGCATATTTCTAAATACAAATATATTTGGCTTTTCTTTCTTTGTTTCTTTTTATATAGAGGTTATCAGTATATGTAGTTTTATTTGGCATTAAAATTCTCTCTCTCTCTCTCTCTCTCTGTATATATATATTTGGCATGGACAAGCTCTAGGAATTGAACCCCGGTCTCTGGCATGGCAGGAAAGAATTCTGCCATTCAGCCACCATCGCATCGCCTTTACCTCAATATTTTGTTTCAAAGATTCTTGACACAGTTACCTCATTAGTCAAACTTCGTCCACTTTTACAGCTATATAATATTTGAATTTATGCAATATCACAAATTATTTATCCTTTGTCCTGTCAAAGGACATTTGGGAGGTTCTTTGTTTTGATATTCTGAAAAGTAACTATTAAAAACTTGAAAAACCACATAGTACAAACGTGCAAGAGTTTTTCTAGTGATACTGAACAGTGGAATGGATGGGCTGTGAAATATGCAAATGTTACACTTTACAGAGTATTATTCTGCGTGGTTGTATTCACTGACAATGAAACAAGTTACCAGACTTCTTAATGTTTACCTGTCTAGGTCAGGAAAAATGCTATCTTATTATACTATCTAATTTTCATTCCCAAGTTTACAAAACAGTCAATTATTTGTCTTCATATGCTTATTTTCCATTCACAAATTCTCTTATGTGAATTACACATTGATGATTTTTTTGCCATTTCTACTGAGTTATTTTATTTTTCTTTTTGATTAATTTGCAATAGTTATTTTTTTATTAGAGAAGTTGTGAGTTTACAAAACAATCATGCATAAAATATAGGATTCCCATATGCTACTCCCCACCACCAACACCTTGCATAGTTTTGGGACCTTTGTTACTATTGACAATAGCAATTTTTAATAAATTTTACTATTTGTTTACAATAGTTACTTTTTTACAATTGATAATAGCTGTAAGATTGTCTAAACAGTTTATTTAAACATTTTTAAAGATAAAAGATTATTAAACTAGCTTTAATGTCCATATTTGCATTAGATGTGTTTTCTTTCCCACATAACCACCATCCATTTCCAAACCTTTATCTTCAGCCTCAATAGAAATTCTGTAAAAGTTAAGCATCAACTACCTATTTTCTAACCCCAATCTTTCTCCTGGTAATCTATATTGGAGATTCTAATGCCATGAGTTTGCTTATTATAACAAGTTCATAACAGTGAAATCATACAATATTTCTCTTTTTGTATCTGGTTTATTTGACTCAACACAATGTCCTCAAGGTTCATTCTTGTTGTCACATGCATAAAGACTTTCTTTCTTTTTACAGCTGAATAATATTCTATAGTATGTATACAATAACATTTTGCTTATCCATTCTTCAGTTGATGGGCAGTTAGGTTGCTTCCATTTTTTGGCAATTGTATATAATGTCACTATGAACATCAATGTGCAACTGTATTTAAGTCCCTGCTTTCAGTTCTTCTCGGTATATAGCTAGTCCTGAGATAAAACTTGTTATATACCTAGTCCTGAGATATTAAATTGATTTATCTTGCATTTTCTTCTTTGAGTCACTGATTGTTTAAGTGTAGCTTAACCTGCATTATTTGTGAATTTTCCAGCCCTCTACCTGTTTTTGATATCCAGCTTCATTCCACTGTGATCAGGGAAAGCGCTTTATATAATTCCAATCATTTAAAATGTATTTAGACTTGTTTTTTGACCCAATATGTGGTCTGACCTGGAGAATGATCCATGTGTACTTGAAAAGAATATATATCCTGCTGTTTTGGGATGTCATGTACTGCATGTATCTGTTAGGTTTGGCTCATTTATCACATTATTCAAGTTTTCTGTTTCCTTTTTGATCCTCTATCTAGATGTTCATCTATTGATGAGAGTGGTGTAGTGAAGTCTCCAACTATTACTGTAGATATGCCTATTTCTCCCTTCAGTTTTCCCTGTGTTTGCCTCATATATTTTGGGGCCCATTATTGGGTGTATAGATATTTATGATCATTGTTTCTTCTTGGTGGATTGCCCCTTTTATTAATAATAGTACCCTTCTTTGTCTCTTATAACAGCTTTGCATTTAAAGTCTATTGTCTCCGATATTATTATAGCTACCTCCAAGGGTTTTTTTTGATGTTACTATTTGCACGGATTATCCTTTTCCATGATTTCACTTTCACTCTATTTGTGTGTTTGGGTTCAAAGTGAATCTCTTTTAAACAGCATATAGTTGGACCATACTTTTTATCTATTCTGCCAATCTGTGTCTTCTTTCAGAAGTTTACTCTATTAAGATTCAATGTTATTACTGTAAAGACAGTACTTTTCTTCAGTCATTGTATTCTTTGGTTTTTAGCATTCATATTTTTTCTCTCTTTACCCTTTTAGTTACCTTTACTGATAATCTTCATTTCTTTACTCTCCTCTAAGCCTCTCTCTCTCCTGTCTTTTCCTTTTAGCCTGCAGTACTCCCTTAAGTATTTCTTATAGGGTAGGTCTCATATTGACAAACTCTCTCAGTTTCTGTTTATCTGTGAATATTTTAAACTCTCCCTCATATTTGAAGGACAGGTTTGCAAGGTAAAGAATTTTAGGTGGCATTTTTTTTTCTCTTTCTCTGTCTTAACTCTATCACACCACTGCCTTCTTGCCTCTGTGGCTTCCGATGAGAAATCAAAACTTGGTCTCGATGAGAAATCAAAACTTGGTCTTATTGCAGATCCCTTGTAAGGGATGAATTGCATTTTTCTTGCTGCTTTCAGAATTCTCTATCTTTGGAATCTGACATACCGATCAATATGTGTCTCAGAATAGGCCTCATAGGATTTATTCTCTTTGGAGTATGTTGCACTTCTTGGAAATGTATATTTATGTCTTTATTAGAGGTTAGAGAATTTTTGGCCATTATTTCCTCAAATATCCTTTCCTCCTCTTTTCTCTTTTCCATCTGGGATATACATGATGTATAGATTTGTGTGCTTCATGCTGTCATTCAGATCTCTGAAACCCTGCTCAAAATTTCCATTCTTTTCTCTTCTGTCTGGAAGATTTTCATTGTCCTCTCTTCTAATTAGCTGATTCTCTCTTCTGCTAATTCAAATCTGATGTTGTATGCCATGAGTGTATTTTTAGTATCTTCTCTGTGCCTTTCATCCTTATAATTTCTGTTATGTTTCTTTTCATACTTTCAAATTCGTCTTTATGCTCACCCAGTGCCTTTTTAAAAGCCATTTATTAAAAAAAATAGTTTGTCAAATCACACACAAGCAGATACACAACTACCAAAGTGGCCCTGCAATAGACACCAGTTAGGCATTCACCACACAGTAACTGAAAAATACAGCTGAAAAAGGAGTCTGTTGAGTATTTCATTGTCAGATGCCTACTTGACTCCTGATGAATGGCTTTAAGTTAGCATATAGCGGGTGAGAGTACAATATCTGATGCCTCAGGACTCCATTAAAAAACAAAACAAAAGCAAGAACCATTTCTCCCTCTGCACAAGAGAAGCCTATCCACTTTTTTTTTCCTTTGTGAAAACAGAAGCCACGTTTCTCTTCCCAAATGATTCAACATTCTCAATCAGAAGTGTTTTATGATAACCTAGTATTGTGCTTTCTTGAGCCATCTAATTTTCTTCACCTTCTGATTCAGATTCTTCTGCATTCTCTAACCATCCAACAAATTTCTTCATCTGGTCAAGGAAAGCACTTTTGCCTGTGGCAACATGTACTTTATTTGTACCATTTCAATATCACTTCTTCACTCAGGACGTCATCTTTATAAAACAGAACCATAATCTTCTGACAGGGTTTCATGAAATGGATGTTGTTGTAACAATATTCCTGAACTTTCTGGAAGAGGATCAGCTCTGACTGACTTTAAGAGCTGAACATAGCCAGTAAGGGAGCGTATTGCTTCAGGTGCTTAAGAACTTGCTCTGCAACAAGTTCCTCCTTTTCGTTCCATTCAACAGCATTCATCATACAGGCCCGCAGAAGTCCAATCACTGCTGTTTCCAGAAGATCATTCCTCTTCATTTCTCCTTTGACATGGAGCACCACCTCTCCTTGATTGGGCATTCTTGAGAAAAATGCTCCTGGAGCTCCTTCTGGAGTTCCTTCCTGGTGCTCAGGGACCACTGGACTCTAGAGGAAGTCAGAAAGCTCCTTCAGACCTGATTCTGTGAAATATTTAGCAAAATTATCCGTGCTGTATTTGTTACCTGGAAAGAGTTCAAGCAGCCTCATGTCTATGTTGGATTTTCTTAAAAAGGAGGTAACAGATTTGGCATCTTTTTCTACCATCCGTGCTTTAAAATGTTAGATGGCAAATGAGGCCACGATGCCTTGTTTGACTAGGTTGTCAGTGAAGAGACAGGTGAGGATGGTGGCAGGAAGAGTGCCATTGCCCAGCAGTACCCTCAACAGCATTGCCCATTTCATCTGCTCTATTTCAGAAAAGTCTTTAAGAAAGAGGAGAAGCTTTTTCATTTCATCCTCAAATGACTTTTCCAAATAGCTGCATCACCTGATGAGTTTATTGAAGACCTGAGCATAGTTTCCGGTGGTTTCATCATCTTCATTTGCTGGAAACACACAGTGTTGATCATCTTGGCCTTGTCACCATCATCTATGCATATTCCTCCAGGGACCAGCATACTGACAGCCACCAGGATATCAAAGAGTGTGTCTGCATAGCAATGATAATCTAATCTTGAGCCTGTAGAGTCTAGGAACTTGGTTACAGCTTCAGGTCATCACCAGCCTCATTAAGCCCCTGGACAAGAGAATCCCAGAAGATTGTGGGTTTGAGTTTTTCTTTTTCATCCTTTTCTGAGTTTTGAACTACTGCCTATTAGCAGTGACTTCTGATGCTTAGTCATAAAATTTCTGTCTGAGGAGGTAGCGGCAATGCAAGAGGCTGAAGACCGCAGTGCTGCAGTGATTATGGTGGCAGTGGCAGCAACAGTGGCTGCAGGAGACAATGGAGGAGTGAAGACCCAGTGTCTTCTCAATATCCTTTATCTCTTTAGCCATATTTTCCTTCATCACCTTGAATTCATTTAGAGGATTTGTTTGGACATCTTTGATTATTTGCTTCAAATTGTCTCTCCTCTGAAGTTCTAATTTGTTTCTTTGATTGGACCATATCTTCTTCTTTCTTAGTATGGCTTGTAATTTTTTGCTGATGTCTTGGCACTGGATTGTCTTAATGAATTTACTCTGAAGGTCAGTTTCTTTCTTTTGTCTAGGGTTATTGTTGATTCGTTTTGTGTTAAGGCTCTTCTTCGATGTTTGGTTCAACTAATTCTAGAGCTTTAAAATAGCCCATGTTTAATCACATCTTTCAGCTCTTATCTGATTCTTACCTTGGATATAGGGTATAATTTCTAAGATTGTACTTTTTATGCAACTGTTTCATCTCCAGGAGAAAGTTTCCTTTCCTCTGTTTCTACTCTAGGCATCTTATCTGTTCTGTTTATGTTTTATCTCTATAGTTCTTTTATGCTCCTCTCATAGTCTCTAGCTGCTTTTACCTGGAAGGTAAATTCTGGGAGGAGGGTATCCCAAAAAAAGACCCTCCCAAGTCAGTATCACTCAGCCAAAACAGACCCAAGCACCCATGAAGGGGTGCCAACAGATTCCAAAGTGTCCTGGGAAGGGTATTAGAAAGGACACCAAAAGCCTCTTTGATGGTTCTCCAAAGCTGTGCTTTCCTGGTCTGCCCAGCAGATGCCACTCTTTAGCAAACTGCTCCCTGCAGCCCTGAAGAGGTCTTGTGTATTTATTTATTTATTTATTTATTTATTGGCTGTATGGTGGGGTCACCCCTAGCCTTGTGTCTTTTTAAATCTCCACCACCTTTGGCCCAAATGGGTTGAAAGAGTAGCTCAGAGCTGGGGCCCAGTGATCCAAATTTGTTAATGAAAAGCCATGATCATTGCTCACCTGTGCCCACCCCATTCTTGGGGAAGAGGATTTTTATGTCTCTTTCTGACAGCAGCAGCCAGCCAGGAACTGGATCTCACCAGAAGAATGGGGGGAGGGGGCTGGTAGCCACTGCACAGAGAGCTTCTCACTGTCCTTTGCAGTAGTTCATAGTTCATAGTTGATTAGCCTTTTCCTCCTGCTCCTCCCTGGATGCTTTTCAGTGGTCTTCTGGCCCTCAGAGCCACACAGAGTTGTTTCAACAGTCCCTGCCTGTTTAATAGGTACCTTGGTGGAAGGACTGAGTCCTGGAGCACCCTACTCTGTCATTTCTCGGGAAATTGTCTTCTCTGTCATCTATTTTTGTTAGGGCAATTTTATGTCTTTTTAAAGAAATCTACAAGAAATAAAAATGTTTTACTTATTTATTATTTTAATTTTGCCTTTCACATATGAGCTTTTAATCCATTTTACTGGATTTTGCTTATCATGTGAGACAGTGATTCAGTTTGAATTATTACCATAATTAATTGTCTTAGCACCATTTATGGAGCAGTAGCCTGCTTTATCCAAAGATCTGCAAATACCATTTTTACCATGTATCTAGTATCAGTTTATGTGTGGGCCTATTTCAAGCAAGTCTCTCTATTCCATTCTTTAGTCATTTTATCTATCTCTGTACCACCATTACATTGGTTTAAACTTGATATTTGGTCAAAGAAGCACCCCACCCCTCACATCTTATTCTTCTTTACGGTAGCTAGCCCATTCTTGATCCTTGCATCTTCCATATAAAATTTAGAATTGTGCTTATCAATTTGCAAGAAAAGCTCTACTGATTTTATATTGAAGTTATATGGAAAATGTAAATCAAATTTTAGTGATTTGTATTTTATGCCATATTTACTATTCCACTCTATGAATATGCTGTGAATCTCTATATGTGTATAAGTGATTTTACCTGGTTATCTTTTGTTTGGTATAGTCTTAGTTACCTTTGAAATTTTGAAGTTATTATAAATAGAATAATTTAAATTATGTGTTCTAAATGTTATATGTTGAAATTCTCTTAAATATTGAATACCTGTCTATCTTGATAAATGATCTTTATAGGTTTAAATAATTTTTCTGTATATTATTTGAGAATCTTATATGACTTTAAGTTACGGTGCCTTCCTTTTCATGAAAGTTTGGTGATATTTCATATTGAGTTCATATTTGGTTGATCACAATTTTTAGAAATCTGTGGGCCAAAACTGAGGATGGTTTTACTTATAGCAGAATTCCACAAAGTGTGGTCTATAGAACAGTAGCTTCAGTACTACCCAGAAACTTGTTAGAGATAAAAATTCTTATGCCCCATTCCAGTCTTCCTGATTCATAAATTCTACAGATGGGACTCAATAATCTCTATTTTTAAAAGGCCTCTGGGTGATTCTGATATATACTAGCTTTTAGGAATCACTGGTCGAGAGAGAATTTGTTCGCTTCTGCTGAGAGATAGAGGGACCTACTCACATGGAACTATTTTAGCCTCTTGTAACATCCCTAGATGAACACAGGAATTTCAGATTAAGCTTTTCTATTTTGCAATTGTCTGAATGCTTACGAACAAATCTGCCTTTGGAATGTTATTATAGCTCACACATTGGTTTCAAATTATAGGTATGTATTGCTTTGGTTTGTTTTTGACTGAGTACTTTGGAGACCTTCCAAACTTTTCACAAACCCAGCAATGCCACATATAGTTAAAAATACAGACGCAGATGTAGGTGTAAATATAGATATGGATATGGATATATAGTTATACATATACATTTATAATATGAGATCAAGTTGTTTTATAATGTGAAGGATGTAAGATATCTAAGTCAATACAGTATCAAAATGGAATTTGGACTATTTATAACTTTAAAATAAAAACATATTGGGCAGGCAATGGTGGCTCAGTGACAGAGTTCTCGCCTGTGATGCTGGAGACCCAGGTTCAAGTCCCAGAGACTGCCCATGCCAAACAAATAAACAGACATATTGTATCCACTATTGTGTGTGAAAATGGCAGGTAGAATTTCGAGGTAGCTCCCAAGACTCCTGTTCCCTGGTGAGAACATTTTGCAGACTTTTCACCCCTGGAATATGAGCAGGACCTGTAATTATAATGGGTCAGCAAGGAAGATTCAGCAAGGAAATAGGGCTTCATTGCTACAAACACAAGGAAATTAATTCTGCTAATAAGTGGAGAGGTTGGAGGACAAACTCGAACTTTTGATGCAAATGTAGCTCTGGTTGACACCTGGATTTCCACCTGGTAAGACCTTGAACAGAAGTTACAGTTAACTCATACCCAGACTTCTGTCCCACAGAAACTGAAATAATAAATTCATGCTGTTTTTAAGGCACTAAATTTGTGGTAATGTGTCATATCTCAAAGAAAATTATTATGCTGATTTTTAAGTTTGCTTTTTATACCTCATAGATATACACACCAAAAAAATTTTAAAGAAAATTTCACAAGAACAATCAATGCCTAACTATGAGATAAATATTTTTCATATATATATTTAAGTTCACAATTAAATATTTTAATAGTTCTTTCCAACTATGGAAATAATTAAGACATTAATCATGACTCATATAACACAAACACAAACAACCAACCACATAAAGAAAATGTGATAAACTCATATTAAGTTAATATTTACCTGAAATAGTTTTGGGGCAAAATGTTGATAGTCATCACAGTTGTTACATCCAAAGGAACAGGATTGAAAAATACAAATGGAGGATCTAACGATAACTTGGGTGATTTCACCTCTCCAGTCAGACATAAAACCCGATAACAAACTGGATTATCATTTAAACGCATAGGAATATCAGCTGTGTATTTTTTAGGCAGAGCTAATGAAAAATTAAAAGTAGTATTTTAGATTAATTCACCCCCGAAAACGTTAAATATTCCAAACATAACTAAATATTAAAATGTACTATGAAGTTACAGCTCAATGGAGCAGAATAGATCGCATGGGAACTGGCTCTAGCCTGCTGAAGAAGTTAACACATAAAACGAGGTTCCCCATATTTAGAGAGGAAGTAAGTGACCTGAAAGCAGATTTTCATTTTGATAGGAGAAGCTATATATCAGCACTTCTTTTGCTATTGTTCTTTCCCGTGCTTTAACAGGAGGTCCCAATCTAGGATTGTTTAGACTTATTTATTCCTGTGGTCGTGAACCCATTATAAGAAGGACCTTTTGATATGGTTACTCCAGTTAAGGTGTGGCCCACCTCAACAAGGATGCATTTTAACCCTATTACTGGAGTCTTTAATAAGCAGAATGAAATTCAGACAGAGAGAAAGGAAGCAAGAAAATTAACTCAATGGAACCTGGAAGAGAAATGAGAGGCCAGAAGAGGCTGCCATGTGACTTGCAATGTGGCAAGCTAAGGACCAAGGATCACTGGCAGCCAGCCACAGAATACCAGTCTTTGGGAAGGAAGTATTACCTTGATGACCCCTTGATTTGGATCTTCTTTTACCCTCAAAACAGTGAGCTAGTAAATTCTGATGGTTTAACCCAGTCCATTTCATGGTATTTGCTTGAGCAACTAAAGAAACTAAAACACTATCCCTTTAATATATGCATTATAAAGATAAGATCAGAGAAATGCCATAAAGTCCCTTTAGGGGACTTCTGAGAAAGGAATGTGGTGAGACAAAAAGGATGTGTTGAAACGCACATAATGTCTTCTCCCCCAGTTTATGAAAGGCTGCCCGGATCAACAGGCCAATTTCACCTGGTAGGAAATAACAGGAAATTCCCAATCTGGTAATTCACTATAAGAAAAGACAGCTATATTGATGAGTAGGGCTCAACAGAGGGTGACTGTGTTACTGTCCTAGAGGACAGGTTCCATCACCATAAGTGTTCAAAGACCCTTCAGACTCAAATCCCCAAGTATGTCCTCCCAAAGGGAGGAATTGGTAAACTTGTGAGAGTCCATTTAAGCTGAACTATTAGAACCCAAAGATGGAACACCAGTGTGCTCTGGTGGGAATCATCACCAAAATGAGTATCGCTGAAGAACAAGGTGAGATTGTGTTGGATGATATAGTGCTATATCCAAAAGTGACATTGTGAGTCAGAAACAAAAGCAATAAACTCATTGAACTCATCAGACTCCCTAGTTCTCTATCTATTGGATACTTTTAATCAATCAAATAAGCCCTGGAATCCTTGGAAAATGGGAGGTAGCTGGAGAGGTAAAACAGTGTTAATACATTACTGTTGTTTAAGCCAATGCATTGCATGGTATTTGCTTTAGCATCCAGGAAAATAAAATAGCATTCTTTAAAATACAAAAATAATCTGGAAATTATATCCAGTATACTTATTTAAGTATGAAATATGAACTGTCAAGGGACTAAAGCAGATACATTAAATCAGAGACAAATACTAGTATAGATTTCTCAAAAAAAGAAAAAAGTCTGCTTAGATGTTTTTTTCCAGCAGCTACCTGCTGTGTCTTCCCTCCAGCATACTGTAAAAAGCTAACTGTCAATGCATTCACTCCCTGAAATGCATTACAAGAAAATTTCTATATTTTTATGTAGCAGGGGTTCTCAGCATGAGAATTTTCTAAACTAGTTTCACCCTGGGTGTTATTGGAGCTATTATATGAGAATTAAGAAGTTCATGCAAATAAATTTATCCTAGGAGTGTGAGAGTCTAGCCACACAAATAGATACAAGAAAAATGGTGCAGGTTTTTCTGAAGGGGTTGGAGATTTGGGTAGACCTGTGTGTAAGTCACCTTTACCAGTCCCAGCATTCTGGTCCCTGCAGGAGTCCAAGGAAAGGAAAATAAAAGGGGGAGTGAAAAATAAAAATTATCACACTAATGTATAAGGAAGCCCTGATCTGTGGCCAATGTAACAGAGTCCAGCCCAAATGAAGAGAAAACATATTTGCCCCAACTTAGATTAACAGTAGATACAAGGGTTGCATCTACAAGACAAAAGAAATAGAAAGGACATCAAGGCCCTGACCATGGGGTAGGACAGAAGGCTCACATGAAAGTCATATTACAAGAAAAGAAAATGGCAGAACAAAGGTATAATTAGTCACAAGTGCAGACCAAAAGAAAATGGAAGATGCTATAGGATAGCCCAAAGAACAAGGCAAAGGCCTCACCAAGTATAATTGGAAGGAATCTCAAATAAATTAGAGATGCATATTTTTCAATTCCAAGAGGAGTATGAAAATAAAGGAGAATGGATTTCTGCTCTCTTCACTATTTATGACCTTACCCCCAGCTCCAAGTTCCTGTGACCTTGATAAAATTATATTTATAAGATTAGTAGAACCATGGCTTTAACATAAGGGTAAGGCCATGTAATGACGTTAGGGGATGAATCAAATTTAGTGAAAAAGAGTCCAATCTAAATTGAAGGGAACCGAAATAAAACCAATTTTGATTCAAAAAGCAAAATGGCATTGATTAGACTGTCAAGTAGAGAGCTTATTTGAACAAACATATTTGGTTCTACTACCAAAACCAAATGATTGGAACAATTTTGAATTATCGTAAGTGCACAGAAATGCCTCTCCTCCACATGCTTTTAAAAAAAACATATTAGAGGGAAGCAAATGTTGCATTTTTAACATGGTAGATAAGGATCAAATACTAAAAAACCTAAAGTGAATTACAAGTATATATTAAATATACAATTAATATCCAGATTACACTAGTGGGAATGGCAGAGTCAGAACTTCTGAAAATTTACTCATCCATAAAAGTGATACAGTGGCAAAAATTGTCATAATCAGTGTTCTTAGAAATCTGGAAAATAATCAAAAGTTTGAAATGATTGGAGAAACATTTGTTTATATAATAAATAATAGGAGGAATATATTATTTATAGAAATGACTGAATTTTTATAAAACAGTGAACTCTGTGGAGTTTTAGCTTGTCCTATTTGAATCCTTCTTTCCCCAAATTTGCAGTCTCCTTAAAACCAACAACCTTACAACTAAGGAAACTGTGAAAGAAATTATCCCTATATGAACTGCCTAAAGTTCCCAGGGAGAAAAAAATAACATTCTCAGGAGTTGCCTTTATTTGGCCTAATTTAGAGTCATTCAATGGGAATACCCAAGGTTGTCTGTAAAAATCTATGAGTAGAAATTGTTTAACAGCATAGATTCCTGAGGGGCATACAAGAGGCTAGCCAAAACATTTAAAAAGAAAAACTGAGAAATTAAATGTCCATTAGGGGCTTTGAAATAAATTCTTGGAATCTAAAGGGAAACATGCATTTACATGCATGTGCGGATGCCCAGGAAAGACCTGACATGGCCCTAATTGCTCTTCTTTTGCTGACACTGAGGAAAAAGTGAAGGCAATAGCAGAATTGTAAATTGATGGAATGTTGAATGCATGACTCAACATAAATACAGAATCCCTCAGTCAAATATGGGTAACTTATTATTCTAGACACTTAAGGAAATCTCTGTTTAATCTTTACATTACCACTAAATTAAGAGGCTTCAATAGCCACAGAAGGAAAAATACAGTCCTTATAGCATTGGTCCAGGAAATTCCCCAAACAAACGTCATCATCAAAAGCAACAGCAGCAACAACAACAAACACTCAAGGGGGGGAGATCTAATTTCCAGAGCCACCTGATTATATTATTCAAAATGTCCTATTAAAAAAAATGAGACACACAAGGAAATAAGAATTCATGGCCCATACACAGGAAAAAAAGTAGAAATACCTTTTTCTGAGAAAGCTGAGACATTGGACATACTAACCAAAGACTTTAAATCATCTATTATAAATAAATCCAAATAACTAAAAGAAAAAATGTCTAAAGAATTATAGGAAAGTATAGGAATCATATCTTGACATGTAAGAAATATAATTAAAGACATGGGAATTAAAAAAATAATAACCAAATAGACATTCTGGAGTCAAAATGTACTATAATCAAAATGAAAAATTCACTAGAGGGGCTCAAAAGCAGGTTTGAACTGACTGAACAAAAAATCAGCAAACATGAAGAAAGGTCAATGGAGGTTATCCAATCTGAGTACCAGAAAGAAAAGGGAATGAAGGAAAATGAACAGAACCTCAGAGACCTATAGGACACCATTAGGCCTACCAACACATGCAAAATGGGAATCCTGAGAAGAGGGAGCAAAAGATGGAACCAAATGACTATTTGAAGAAATAGTGGCTGAAAACATCCAAAATTCAATGAAAATTTAAACAAACTGCAAGTGGCTGAAAACATCCAAAATTCAATGAAAATTTAAACAAGCTGCAAATAGGATAAACTCAAAGAGTCCCACACCTAAATACATCATAGTCAAACTGTCAAAAGCCATGGAAAATAGAGAATCTTGAAAGCACCATGGAATTCTCAATAAGATTGATAGTTGACTTCGCATCAAAAACTGTGGAGGCCAGAAGGCAGTGGGAAAATAAATTCAAAGTATCAAAAGAAAAGGGCTGTCAAGCCAGAATTCCATGTCCAACTAAATTATACTTCAAAACTAAAGAAGAAAGTAAAACATTCCCAGATTTAAAAAAAAGAAAAACAGAGAATTTGTCACTAGCAGACTTTCCCTATAGTAAAGAGTATCCTCCACAGCAAGCAAACTCACTACCCTCCCACTCTCTATGTGGGACATGACTCCCAGGGTTGTGGGCCCTCCTGGCAACGTGGGACAGAAATCCTAGAATGAGCTGGAACTCAGCATCAAGGGATTGAGAAAATCTTCTCGACCAAAAGGGGAAGAGTGAAATGAGACAAAATAAAGTGTCAATGGCTGAGAGATTCCAAACAGAGTCGAGAGTTTATCCTGGAGGTTATTCTTATGCATTAAATAGATATCACCTTGTTAGTCAAGATGTAATGGAGAGGCTAGAGGGAACTGCCTGAAAATGTGGAGCTGTGCTCTCATGGCCTTGTTTCTTGAAGATAATTGTATGATGACATGGCTCTCACAGTGTGACTGTGTGGTTGTGAAAGCCTTGTGTCTGATGCTCCTTTTGTCTACCTTATCAATGGACAAGTAAAACATATGGGTTAAAAATAAATAAAGAATAGGGGGAACAAATGTTAAAATAATTTTGAAATGCTGGTGATTGGTGAAGGGGAGGAGTAAGGGGTATGGTATGCATGAATTTTTTTCTGTCATTTTTTTATTGCTTTTTCTGAATTGATGCAGATGTTCGAAGAAATGATCGTGATGATGAATACACAACTATGTGATGATAGTGTGAGTTATCGATTATATAACGAGAACAGAATGATCATATGATAAGAATGTTTGTGTTTGTATATGGTTATGTATCAAAAATAAATAAATTAAAAAAGAAAGGGAGGGGTAAGGGGTATGGCATGTATGAATTTTTTTCTGTTCTCTTTTTATTTCTTTTTCTGAATTGATGCAAATATTCTAAGAAATGATCATGATGATGAATATGCAACTATGTGATGATATTGTGAATTACTGATTATATAGGTAGAATGGAATGATCATATGTTAAGAATGTTTGCGTTTCTTCATTGTCATATTTTTTTAAATTAAAAATTAATAAAAAAATAAAGGATGCCCTTAAGATGAATGAAAGAACACTAGCTCATTACTTGAATCTCACAAAACAATAAAGCGCACTGGTAGTGGGAACTACATAAATAATTATAAAAGACAGCATGCAAGCATTACATTTATACATCTCCTATCGAATTTTAAAGAAAGTATTATAATGCTGTGTTGATGGAATTATGTTATATAAAAATGTAATTTGTATGAAAGTAACAGTACACAGGTGATGGGATGGAAAAGGATTATATTGAAGCAAAGGGCTTTTCAATATACTATTGAAATAAAATTACTATTAGTCCAAACTGCATTTTAAAGATAAGACGATTGTTATATCCTCTGGAGTAGTCACCAAGAAAACAGCTCAAAATATATACTGAAAGAAATAACAAGGAAATGTAAATGGTAAACTAAAAGACATTTATTTAATTTAAAAGATAATAGGATTGGAGGGATAGATGAACAAAGGAAAAAAGAAAATGCATAGGAAAAGGCAGATGTAAATCCTATCTTATCAATGAGTAATCAGTAAATGAAAAAAGTTAAAAAAAACACAAATTAAAAGGTTAAGATAGGCAAAATGGATTAAAAAAAGACCCAGTTCTACGCCATATACAAATTCAAAGACGCAATTCAATTGAAAGTAAAAGGATGGGAAAAATATATACTGTGTAAACAGTAACTAAAAGAGAGCTGGTATTAGTATAGCTATGCTAATATCTGACAAAATTCTTAAGACAAAAATATTACTAGAATCAAAGAAGGACACTATTCATTGGTAGATGAGAGAATCCACACCTGATCTACTAGAATCAAAAAGTCTGGTAACAACTGTTGGCAAGTATGTGGAGAAAATGGAACCATCATATATTGCTGATATGAATATAAAATGGTTCAACCAGTTTGTAAAATAGTCTTGCAGTTCCTCAAACTTTTAAATATACAGTTATCATATGGCCCTGGAATTTCATTTCTAGCTATATACCCAAGAGAAATGAAAACGTACGTCTACCCAGAAACATCTTCAAGAATGTTCATGGCAGCATTAGTCACAATTGGCAAAAGGTGAAAAACAATGCAAATGTCCTTCAGAAGATGATTGGATAAACAAAATGTGGTATATTCATAAAATGGAATATTATTTGGCCATAAAAAAGAGTAGAATACTGATAAAAACCACAACTGGATTAAACTTGAAAAATTACGCTAAGTGAAAGAAGGCACATACTATCCACATGCTAATAACAAAAGACCACATACTATTTTATTCTACTCATAAGAAAGTCCAGAATAGGGGAATCTATACACATAGAAAGCAGACTAGCTGTTGATTAAAGCTGGGGGTGGGACGTGGCCTAGAAATAGGATTTCTTTTTGAGGTGATGGAAATGTTCTAAAATCGAATGTAGTGACAATTGCACATATCTGTGAATATACTAAAAACTGCTGAATTGTATACTTTAAATGGGTGAATTGAATGGTGTTTCAGTTTGCTAATGCTGCTGGAATGCAATATACCAGATATTGGTTGTTTTTTACAAAGGAGACCTTTTAGGTTACAAATTTATAGCTCTAAGGCCATGAAAATGTCCAAATTTAGGCACCAACAAGATGATACCTTCACTCAGAAAAGGTTGACCAAGTCTGGGGTTTCTCTGTCACTTGGAAAGGCACATGGTGATATTTGCTGTCCTTCTCTCCTGGCTTCTGGTTTCAAATGTATCTCTCATCTCCTGTGGGTCCTTCTGGCGTCTCCTGGAGCATTATCCTTCTGCATCTCCAAACATCTATGTCTTCCCCCAAATGTCCCTCTCTTAAGGGACTCCAGTAACCAGTTTAAGACCAATTTTGAATGGGTAGGGTCACATCTCCATGGAAACAACTTAATCAAAAGGTCCCACCCCAAAATAGGTCTGCCCTCACAATACTGAATTAACAGAACATGGATTTTCTGGAATACATCACAGTTCCAAACCAGCACACATGGAAAGTGAATCATTTCTTGATAAGGTTGTTTCCAAAAAACCACCAGAACAGCAATGGCCAGATAGATCAATAGACATGCTAGCCAGTTTCCCCTAAAGAGAATAATCCAAGAGTGGCTGTGATGCCTTTTATCACCTAGCCTTGGAAATCACACAGCATCATATCCACAATATCCCATGAGTATAACATGGATATAGAATATCACTCCTATTCCATGTGGAAGGGGGCTATACATGGGCATGAATACCAGGAAATGAGGATCATCGGGAGCCATTTTTGAAAATGGTTACCACAAAATTCTAGTAAGAAACTTCCTAAAACTCTTTTCAGATCACATAACAAATGATCTCAACGCTTTTATAAATGCTAGGAAAAAAAAAAGGCTAAATTGAAAACGTAACAGCAAATATAGGAAAAAAAGTACTTACTTGGAGAGAAATTTATGGAAACGGTGCATTCTTCATTTGGTTGCAGTGTCCCAGTCAGTTCACTAAACTTGAATGTGCCATCTTTGAAATCTTTTGTAGCACCACTAAGGTCTAAAGTCCAATGCACTTCTTGTTTAGAAATATTATGTAAGACAAGCTCCTGCTCACACAAAAATAAAAGAAGTAATTTCAAAATATATATATCATGCAATAAAAAATTCAGTTTGTATTACCATAGCAACTTGTTGGGCCTAACTACTAATCAAAATAATTAAAAGTGGTAATCATAGACCAAATGTTCTAGAGGTGATTTTAAGGAAACAAAGAGAGATGCAAATGTGTGTTAATAACCATAAAAATGCATAGAGGATAGAGACTGAGGTAAATATTTGAAAATATCAAAATACCTATTCTACCTAGTGTGGATGAAGAGTAACAGGAATGCTCATTAATTAAGGGTGAGAATGCAAAATGGTACCACCACTTTGGAAGGTAGTTTGGAATCTTCTTATAATAGTAGACATATACCTACTACATAACCCAGCAATTATAGAGTGATCTCTGAAATTGGTGCCACAAAAAATAATTTACTTCAATTCTTTCTAAAGCATGTTTTATTTAAATAATTATGACAAAAAGAGTTAATTTTACTTCTAAATTTATAGTTACTTAAGCATCTATTTACATAATATTATTTTGCATAATTTCATGACCTCATCTGCACATTCTAAAGAGAGTAACATCTTTTAATACAGATCATAGGCAAGAAATCATACCAGCTGTCTGAAGGCCTCATTTTTGTCATTTTAAAATGAGGAAATGGCATAACATCTCTAAAATCTTATCCACCCCCCCATATCTTACAATTCTAAGAAATGAACTGATACAGTCAGACATAGAGAAGCATTGTTTGGCATATTTAGTATTTGTATTATTTTTCTTTATAATTTTTATCACACTGATACATATGCACAGCCTATACAATTAAATAGTTCAAAGAGGCTTATAATGAAAACAAAAATAGTTGTCCCACTCAACTCTTTCTTATAAAAAATTATGCTTTCCAAAAGCAAGCAATTTTACCCAATTCTGGCTTGGTCTTTTCTGGTAGTTATGAAGTTATTCTATATGCAAATCTAGTAAAACTTGAATTAGTTTTCTATTACTGCCAAAACAAATTATCATAAACTTGGTGGCTTAAAACAGCACAAATATATTAAGTTATAGCTCTGTTGGCTAAGTGTATCAATAGACTAAGGTCAAGGTATTGGCAGAAACTGCATTCTTTTTTGAAGCCTTTGAAGCTCTACAGAAGAATCTATTTCATTGCCATTCCCAGGTTCTAGCGGCCAGCTACATTTCATGACTTCCTCTATGTTTCAAGTCAGCAACATTACATCTCTCTGACATTTCTTCCATCAATTTATCTCCCTCCGATGACAATTATGACATGTTCTATGCCTTATGTGATAGATTGGGCACACCTAGATAATCCAGGATAATCTCCCCTTCTCAAGGTTCTTAACCTTGATCATATAGGCAAAGTCACTTTGTGACATAAGGTTACATAGTCATAAGTTCCAGGAATTGGGACAGGAACATCTTTGGGAGCCATCAGTCTGACAACTGCATGGCTATTTCATGATTTATCAACTTCAGATATTATTTCTTGACTGACCACTAGGAAAAATGAGGATCCAGATCATTTGAACTACCCGTACTCATTTTCACACTTCCTGATTTTGGATATTTATATTATTTTGATTTTTCATGCAGATCATGTATTATATGTACAATGTGTATGTGAAGGTTAAGTTGATAGAAGAATTGGGAGTGATAGAGTAAAAGGTACTGTCTAAATTTTACATAAAAAGAACTAGAGATACAAATGTATTATTTAAAGTTACCAGGTGACTAATGGAAAAATCAAATAATATGATGTATCCTGCTGGGAATTCCTTTCTTGGATATCTTGATTAATTCCAGTAATTTCTGTATTTCACTCTTTCCTCTTTCTGAGTTTCCTCTATTTTTCTGGAGATATTCTCTAGCAACTTCTTCAGAAGTGTGAGGAGAACGTGATTTTTCTGAATTCTTGTACATATCTATGTAACGTTGTTTTATATAAAGATATATATCTCTATATAATTTTATTTTATATTAAGTTATATATAGGATCTATATATAGGATCACATCATCTGCAAATAGTGAAAGCTTTATTTCTTACTTTCCAGTTTGGATGCCTTTTATTTCATTTTCTTGTCCAATTGCTCTGGCTAGATATTACAGCACAAGATTGAGTAACAGTGGTAAAGTAGGAAATCTTGTCTCATTCCTGATCTTAGAAGGAAAGCTTTCAATCTTTCACCATTGAGTACAATGTTAGCTGGGGTTTTTCACATATGCCCTTCATCATGTGGAAGGAGTTTCTCTCTTTTCCTATCTTTCTTTAGAAGTCTTTTTATCAATAAAGGATGCCAGAGTTTGTCAAATGCCTTTTCTGTATCAATTGAGATACTCATGTGGTTTTTCCCCTGTGATTTATTAGAGTGCTGCATTATATTAATTGATTTTCTTGTTTGAACCACCTTTGCATACCTGGGATAAAATCCACTTGATCGGAGGGTGCAAGGCTAGTTCAGTGATAGAATTCTTGCCTGTCATGTGGGAGTCCTGGGTTCAATTCCCGGTCTATGCACTTCAAAAAACAACAACAACAACAACAAACAACCAAGCAAAAAAACAAACAAAACAAAAATTCAACAATTGGTACTACAGTAACAAGATATTCCATGAGAAAATAATGAAATGTGACCCCGCTATACAGCATACAAAAAAAAAATAAATAATAAAAAAAAAAAGAAATCCACTTGATCATGGGGTATAATTCTTTTAATGTGATGTAGGATTCAAATTTCAAATATTCTGTTGAGGATTTTCACATATATATTCATTAGAGTAATTAGTCTCTAATTTTCTTTTCCTGTAGTATCTTTTTCTGGATTTGGTGTTTAGGGTGATGTTGGCTTTATAGCATCAATTAGGTAGTCATCCCTTCTTCTTCAATTTTTTTGCAAGAGTCTGAGCAGGATTGGTATTAATTACTCTTCAAATTGATGGAATTCATCTGTGAAGCCATCTGGTCCTCAGTTTCTCTTTGATTTTGTTGTTTTTTTTTTTTTTACATCTCATTCAATCTCTTTATTTGTAATGGGTCCGTTGAGGTCTTCTGTTTCTTCTAAATTCAGTGGAAGCTGTTTGTGTGCTTATAGGAATTTGTTCATTTCATCTAAGTTGTCTAATTTGTTTGCATACAGTTGTTCATGCTGTTTCATATGATCCTTTTCATTTATCCTGGGTCAGTAGCAATGTATCCCTCTCATTTCTAATTTGATTTATTTACATCTCCACACTTTTTTTCTTTCGTCAATCTAGCTAAGAATTTGTCAATCATTGATTCTCTCAAAGAACAGACTTAGTTTTCTTAATTCTCTTTATTGTGCTTTTTGTTTGTTTGTTTATTTGTTTGTTTTTTGCACGGGCAGGCACTGGGAAGCGAACCCAGGTCTCTGGCATGGCAGGCAAGAACTTTGCCTGCTGAGCCACTGTGGCCCACCCTTTACTGTTTCTGATTCTTAATTTTACTTATTTATGCTCTAATTGTATTATTATTATTTTTTCCTTCTATTTATTTTGTGATTTGTTTACTAGTCCTTTTCTACTTCCTCCAGGTGTGTGGATAGGTCTTTGACTTTAGCTCATTTTTCTATTTTAATAAAAAATGATTACAGGACTATAAATTTCCCTCCAAGCACTGTCTTCACTGCATCGTATAGGTTTTGATATGTTGTGTTCTTGGTTTTATTCATCTCCAAATATTTATTTATTTCTCTTGTAATTTCTTCTCTGACTCATTGATTGCTTAAGGGTGTGTTCTTTAACCTTCGTACGTGTGAACATTCCAGAGCCCCACTTGTTATTAACAGCTTCCTTCTATTATGGTCAGAGAAAATGCCTTCTGCAACTTCAATCTTTTTACATTTATTGAGACTTGTTTTGTGGCCCAACATGTGGTCTATCCTGGAGAATGACCCATGAGCCCTTGAGAAGAAAAATGAATATCCTGGTGTTTTGGGGTACAATGTTCTGTATATGTCTGTTAGGTCTAATTCATTTATCAAGTTATCCATTTCCTTATTGACCTTTCGTGTTGATGGTCTATCTATTGATGAAAGTGGTATATTGATGTCTCAAACTATTATTGTATACTGTATCCCTTCAGTTTTGCCAGTCTTTCTCTCATGTATTCTGATTTGGTATCTAAATCTTTATGATTGTTATTTCTTCTTGGTGGTTTGTCCCTTTTATTAATATGTAGTGTCATTCTTTGTGTCATATAACAGTTTTGCATTTAAAGTCTGTTTGGTTTGATATTAGCACCTCTTTTTTTGTTACTGGAATACCTTATTCCCACCTTCTCTTTCAACCTGTTTATGTCCTTGGGTCTAAGGTGTGCCTCTTGTAGACAGTATATACATGGATTATACTTTTTTATCCATTTGGCTAATTCATATTTTTGATTGGGGAGTTTAATCCATTAACAATCAATTTATTACTATAAAGGTAGATATTACTTCAACCACTTTATCCTTAGGTTTTTATAATGTCATATCTTATATTTCTTTCTCTTTTTACCCTTTAGTTATCCTTAGTGGTAATCTTCATTTCTGCCCTGTCCTCCATGCCTCTCTCTCTCCTGTCTTATCCTTTCAGTCTACAGAAATCCCTGTAGTATATCTTGTAGGGTTGGTCTATTGTTGACAGACTCTCTCTGTTCTTGTTTATCTGTGAATATTTTAAACCCCTCTTCATTTTTGAAGGCCAGTTTTGCCAGATAAAGAATTCTTTGCTGTAAATTTTTCTCTTTCACTAACTTAAACATATCATATCACTGCCTTCTTACTTCCAAGGTTTCTAATGAGAAATCAACACTTAATCTTATTGCACTTCTCATATGTAATGAATCACTTTTATCTTGCTGCTTTTAGAATTTGCTATTTTTCTTTGGCATTTGACATTCTGATTAGTATGTGTCTCGGTTCAGGTCTGTTAGGATTTATTCTGTTTGGAGTACATTGCGCTTCTTGGATATTCATATTTATGCTTTTCTTAATAGTTGGGAAATTTTCAGTCATTATTTCTTCAAATACTCTTTCTGCAACTTTCCTCTTTTCTTCTCATTCTGGGATACCCTTGATGTATATGTTTTGCACTTCATGCTGTCATTCAATTCCCTGAGTCCCTGCTCAATTTTTCCATTCTTTTCTCTAAGCATTCTTCTTATCTGCCTGTGAAATTTCAATTGTTCTACCTTCTAATTTGCTGACTTTTTCTACCTGTTAAAATCTGCTATGGCATGCCTCATGTATTCTCAATCTCTTCGATTGTGTCTTTCATTCCCATGAATTCAATTTCTTTTCATACTTTAAAATTTTTCTTTATGCTCACCCAGTGTCTTCTTAATATCCTTTTTCTTTGCCATATTTTCCTTCATCAATATGAATTAAATTAGGCGATTTGTTTTAAACTACTTTGCTTGGTTGTTTCAAATTCTGTCTCTCTTCTGAAACTTTAATTTGTTCCTTTGATTTGGCCATATTTTTCAGCTTCTTAGTATGGCTTGTAAGTTTTTGCTGGTGTCTAGGCCTCTGATTATCTTTATGCATTTACTCTGAAGGGCAGTTTCTCTCTCTCACCTAGGGTTTTACTTTTGATTGGCATGTGTTAAGGTTCTCCTTTGCCAATTGGTTCAACTTATTTTAGACCGTTTGTGTATATTTTACTGATCATAGTTTTTCAGCTCTTCTTCATAGGATTCTTGCCCTTAGCATGCATTACATTTTTAAGATTGCACTGCTTGTGCAATTGTTTCACCCCTAGTGTAAAGCTTCTTTATCTCTGTTCATTCTCCAGAATCCTGATCTGTTCAGTTTGTTTTCATTTTGCCTCAATAGTTTTTGCTTTCTTTGTTTTGTTACTTTCCTTTAATTGTCTCTAGCTACAGGTAAAGGCAGCTGGAGGGTAAATTCTGGAATGAAGGTCACCTCACAGAGAACTTTCCCAAGTCAGAATTTTCCAGCCAAAACAGGGCCAGGGATCCACGAAGGGGGCACAGATCAGTTCCAAAGAGCCCTGGAGAGAGGGTGAGGGAAGATGCCCCAAATTCTTTTTGACAGTTCCCCAAAGCTGTGCTTTCCTGGCCTACCTACCAGATGGTGATCGTCAACAAACTTTTCCCCCACAGTCTACTGCCTGAGTGGACTCAGTCAGGGTGGGGATGAAACCATGGCCAGGCAGTCCCTGTCCAGGGTGGGTTAAAACAGTGGCTTAAAGCTATAATCAGCCATTGCAATTTGCCGAACAAAAGCATTGATTAGTACTTGGCTACGTCCTCACTGTTCATAGGGAAGAGGGCATCCACCTCCTTCTCCATCCATAGCTGCCAGCTAGCCAGGAACCAGCCCAAAGGTTGTTTGCCTCCAGAAGGGGGATGAATGCTGGCAGATGCTAGTAAGTACCTCTCTCACAGTTCTTTACCGCGTTATCTCAGCCTCTTAGTCTTGCTCTTCCCTGGATGCTGTAGAATGCTCCTCTTACTTCTGGAAGCCTCAGAACAATTGTTTCAGTTTCTGCCTTTCCAGTAACTATTTTTGGAGGAAGGTTGGGTACTGCAGCTTCCTATCCACCACCTTCCCCAGAACATACCCATATCTCTTATCATTCCACTCATCTTGACTGTCTCTTCTTTTTGTTCTAAGCTATGGAGGATATAACTGCTTTTCCTTCCAGAAACGTTTTTATATAGGAAAAACAATATTTATTTAGAATGAGAATCACAATGACAACAATATACTACAACCTTGAAAATTAATTCTTTATTGGAGTTATCTTTAGATAATTTACCAGAAATGCTTATTAGAAATCCTTCCGGATTTCATATGACTCCATTCCCAACATCCCAAACTCACAGGGTTCTGTGCAAATTAGGAGGAAGGGGTGCTTTTTACTGTATATATATAAAAAAAATTGACAGTTTTTTTCCTTTCAAGTTCAAACCATTATCCCACTATATTCCATGTACCGTTGTTTTTACTGGGAAGTCAGCTGTAATTCTTATCATTGTCCCTCTATAAAAAAATGTGACATTTTTTCTCTCTTTGCTTTTAAGTTTAGATTTTTTGTTTGTTTGTTTTTCGGTTTTTGGCATGGGAAGCCTCCAGGAATTGAACCTGGGTCTCCAGCATGGCCAGCGAGAATTCTGCCACTGAGCCAGCATTGCACCACTCTGCTTTTAGTTATAATCTTTGTCACTCAGGTTTAGCAATTTGATATTCATGTTCCTTGATGGGGATTTATTTGTTTTTATCCTGCATGGAGCTTATTCAGCTACTAGGTGCTGTGGGTAGATGTTTACATCAAATATGGGAAGTTTTCAGGCTTTATTTCTTTACTTTTCCCCAAATCTTTCTGTCCTTTCCTTCCAAGACTCCAATTACACATATATTAAGCAACCTGAAATTATTCCACAAGTCACAAACGTTCTCACCATTTTTAACCATAATTTCTTTCCTCTGCTCCATCCTGAAAGAATTCTATTAATCTGTATTCGAGTACAGTGATATTTTCTTCTTCAGTGAACAATATGGTGTTATGTATATACAACACAATTTTCATTTCAGATATTGTCTTTTTCAATCCTTAAATTTCCATTTGGTTCTTCTTCTTTTTTTTTTAACAAAGCCAAGCACTGGATTCCTTTTATTTTTTTTTGAGAAATGGTTGTGTCTTTTAGAGACCAATGTTCATTTTGCCTAAAGCTTAGGCATTTCACTGAGTACACAAAGATTATATGTTTAGCTTTTATACTTCATAAAGAGTTTCATGATAATGTAAAATGGCTTTGCTTAAAATAGTGTATTAAGCATTTTTAAGTCTTTTAAATTTGTGTTGGATGAGAATTCATGGGCAAGGAAAATGACTGTCCTTAAAAGTATTTTTTTCTTGGCTTTTGCTTCTAGTTTTAACTCTCTTACCACAGGTTTTTGAGAATATGCTACACCCTTAGTTTCTCTTAGTCTACAACTGAGCTTACATTGATGAGAGATTATAGGAAATGATTTTGCATCTTATATATTATTTAAGTTATAAACTGTTCTAGTTTGCTAGCTATCAGAACGCAATATACCAGGAACAAATGGCTTTTAAAAGGGGGAATTTAATGAGTTGCTAGTGTACAGTTCTAAGGCCAAGAAAATGTCCTAATTAAACAAGTCTATAGAAATGTCCAATCACAGGCATCCAGGGAAAGATACCTTGATTCAAGAAGGCTGATGAAGTTCAGGGTTTCTCTCTCAAGTGAGAAGCCACACAGCGAATACAGTCAGGGTTTCTCTCTTGGCTGGAAGGGCACATGGCGAACATGGCATCATCTGCTAACTTCTTCTCCTGGCTTCCTGTTTTGTGAAGCTCCCCGGGAGGCATTTTCCTTCTTCATCTCCAAAGCGCTGGCTAGTGGACTCTCTGCTTCGTGGTGATGCAGCATTCTCTGGTCTCTCTGAATCTTTCATTCTCCAAAATGTTTCCTCTTTTATAGGACTCTAGAAACTTATCAAGACCCACCCAAATGGGTGGAGACATGTCATCACCTAATCCAATTTAACAACCACTCTTGATTAAATCACATCTCCAGGGAGATGATCTGATTACAGTTTCAAACATACAGTATTGAATAGGGATTATTCTGCCTTTATGAAATGGGATTTGGATTAAAATATGTCTTTTCTAGGGGACATACATCCTTTCAAACCAGCACATAAAAATACATGTCATTTGTATTCAGTTAATCTGCAAATGCACATATTTTTAATAACCTCTTTAACAAGATTCAAAGAATGTTTAAATAGAGTTTATTATTTTGTGGTTATGCCTTCTATGTTATAATTTAGAATTAAAATTATTTCTTGAGGGTAGTAAAAGCCTTAATTTCCTATAATTTCAGTGTTGTTGATTTGAGATTAGGCTCTTAGAGATAAAGATATGTTATAATATATGTTATATAGATTTTTATATATTTATGTATATATCACACTTATAGATTCTCTAAAAGTTGGCAGAATTCTTGTTCCATTTAGCACAAATTTAACCACTTAAAGAGAAATTAATCATTGCTTAATTTGTCAAACTGCTCTGACAAATACCACATGTGGGATTTGTAAATATCATATGCGGATATATTGGCTTGCATTTTTGAGGCTAGGGGAAGCTCAAAATTGAAGCTTCAGAAGGGCATACTTTCTCTAAAAATTCTGTAACATTTTGGTGCTGCTTGCAATGATCTTTGAGGTGATTTGACTTGTATCTCTATACCTTGCATCACATGGCAATGTCCTTCCTTCCTCTCCTTACTTTTCAGGCTCCATTCCAAGTTCCATTCCAGTTTCTGTCTTTTCCCTCTTCCAGGTACCTACTGGCTTATAGCTTCTCTCTGTGGCCTTCTCTGATCCTGGCTTCCTGTTTCTTCTCTTTATAAACCTTGCAGTAATCCATATTAAATTCAACTCTGCTTCAGTTGACCACACATTAACTAAAATAACACCTTCAAGAGGTCCTACTTACAATGGATTCATATCCAAAGGGATGCAAATTAAGGCTAAAAACGTGTATAAATTGGGGTACAAAACTCATTCTACCACAAAGGGAGTAGTCTGAACAACACATGCTTCAGAATATTCAGTGCAATAAGCTAAAAGTCATGATAATAAAAAACAGTTAAAATGCATCATTTCTCTTCACATACCTGAGTTTTTTTGACTTTTTTATCAGGATCCAAATCATGCAAAGGAATTTCAAACACAAACTCAGTACCGGATAATCTCAAAGGTGCTTGCAAAACTATAAGAGGAATGTAAATATACAGGTAAAATATTAATAATATAAGTTCATAGATACTACTTAGTATATTTTTCAACATAAAACAGTAAAATAAGATGTTTGTATATATTTTCATATTCCCTGTGTTAGTTAGATTCAGTTGTCAACTTGGCCAGGTGAGCATACCTAGTTTTGCTGCTGTGGACATAAGCCAACGGTATGTGAACCTCATCTGTTACTAATTACATCTGCAGTCGGCTAGGAGGCGTGTCTGCTGCAATGAGTGACGTTTGATTTTATTGGCTGGTGCTTAAATGAGAGATCCCAACATAGCACAGCTAAGCAGCTTGGCATTTCTCATCTCAGCACTTGCAGCTCAGCCCAGGCCTTTGGAGATGGAGAAAGAAGTCACCCCGGGGAAAGTTGTTGGAACCCAAGGGCCTGGAGAGAAGGCCAGCAGAGACCATCCTGTGCCTTCCACGTAAGAAAGAACCTCAGTGGAAAGTTAGCTGCCTTTCCTCTGAAGAACCAACAAAATAAATCCCCTTTTATTAAAAGCCAATCTGTCTCTAGTGTGTTGCATTCCGGCAGCTAGCAAACTAGAACATTCCCAAAGAGAAAATAAAATTCTTTTTAAATCATTTCTAGACCATCTTGGTTTATCCCACCTACAATATTACAAATTTGTGGAGCTTTTCCTTAGTAATTAATTGTAATTAAAAAAGCAATAGTACCCTTGAAATAATAATATAATTTAAAATATACTGAATATTGAGCTGAGAAAAAAAGTAAACATAGTTAAGTATATCTCCACACATGATATTCTAAAACTAATGTTCTGTCTACAGTATTTTAGTTTGGCTAACCCAGAAATACAGAAGTGTACAGAAATATAGAAGGAAAATTGACAGAAAGAAAGGGAAAATATATAGGTGGCATGTCGGGTAAAATTTCTGCATGAAACGATAAAGTAATAAGGGTTTTATATGGAGGATTAATATTGGGGTATCTCTGAAAATACATACTGCATTGGAGCAGATGTTATTTCATGCTGGAAAAACATAATCTGAAACTTCTGAGATATATGCAATTCCTAATGAAATGCGAGAGTCATGCAATCTTCTAAGAATGGAAGAATTACATATAAATAAGCAATTTTAATCCGTAAACAATCATATATGTTATATGCGCTTTAAATTTATCACTGGAATAATGGATGCTTCACCAAGGGGTGAGTGAATATGGAGTAGGAGGAAGGTTCAGATGGAGTTTGTCATTATGCAACCTCCTACACACATCATAATAGAAATCCCAGAAAAGAACTCTAGAAATTTTAAAGTCCTAAGGCACCTAGAAGTCCCAAACATGTTAGAATACGTGTTCAGAAAGTAAAACAAAATGATCTTCCCATTTGAAAATCAGAAATTGGAAAATAAACAGTGAAAAGAGCAGGTTGGTTCTATCTTTAAAAGCAAAGCTTTATTTCTGCATGTTACTTCACCATTTAGAGAGTCCAATTTCATTTAAACCAAGAAGTTATATTCTACCTAAGACAGAATATTGGAGAATCATTTTCTGGAGAAACTGAATAGCACTGGAATATATATTCGTGGACAACATTTGGGAGCCCTCCCCTAATAAATACGTCCATTAGACTCCTGATTGCAAGACAGTGAAATAATAATGATAATAATAGATGCTGAAGCTAGTTTTGAAACTCACTCATAAATAAATACACCAAAAGAGACAAATAAAATCACTAGATAATTAAGGAATTTCCCCAAAATGAAAGAGGAAGAAAGAAAATAAAAGAATTCAAGGAAAAAGTAGAGAGAGTGCACTCAACAAAATTAAATTTCAAAGAAATTAAAATACAATTAGAGAAAAAAGGTTTTACTTTGATGAGAAAAAAACAGAAGGCCATAAGAAATAGTTAGAAAACAGTAAAAAAAATCTATGTTGTAGATTGCCAACATATATATATATATTTTTTTAAGCAAATAAGGGGTGACATCATCAACATGGCAACATAAGACATCCCGTGAAAAAATCTCCCATCAGAAATAACTAATAAAAGAACAAATTCCACTTGTTTAGAATTCTGGAGGATTATAGAGACTGGAGAAAGAATCCATAAACATTGAATCAAACAAAAAGAAGAATAATTTCTAAAATAGGTCTGAAATTTCTGTTCCAGGCCCACCACTCTATACCACTCCATGCAACTCTGCAGCTTGGAAGTCTTGCAGAGACAGCATGGCCTGGGTCCTAACAGATGCTGACTGTAGAGCAGTAAATTAAAACCCTAGGCACACCAATATATACCAGAGTAATTTATGTAGTGAATAATGAAGTATTTGCAAAGTCTCCTTGGGGGACTGGAGAGAAAGGATGAAATATTCAACTTCTTCATTTGGACAATTTCTGACAGTGGGGACAACTAAATCAATAGGCTGAGCCCTCAATCTTGGGGTTTGCCTCTATGAAATGTATTCCTGCAAAGGATAGTCTAAACCTACTTAAAATTATGCCTAAGAGTCACCTACAGAGAACCTCTTTTGTTGATCAGATGTGTCCTCTCCCTCTAAGCCAGCTTAGCAGCTGAACTCACTGCCCTCCCCACCCCCTACTTGGTATATGACTCCCAGGGATTTGCTGGAACCTGGCGTCATGGGACTGAGAAATCCTTCTTGACCAAAAGGGGGAAGAGAGGAATAAGACAAAATAAAGTGTCAGTGGCTAAGATATATCAGAGTTGAGAGGTTAACCTGGAGGTTATTCATATGCACTGTATAGATATCACTTTTTAGTTTATGGTGTATTGGAGTACATGGAGGCAAGTTCCTGAAACTGTTGAGCTGTGTTCCAGTAGCCTTGATTCTTGAAGATGATTGTATAAAGATATAACTTTTACAATGTGACTGTGTGATTGTGAAAACCTTGTATTTTATGCTCTTTTTATCCACAGTATGGACAAATGAGTAAAAAATATGGATTAAAAAATAAATAATGGGGGAATAAGGGGCAAAATAAATTGGGTATATTGAAATACTAGTGGTTAATGAGAGGGGAGGGTAAGGGGTATGGGATGCATGAGTTTTTTCTTTTTAATTTCTTTTCCTGGACTGATGCAAATATTCTAAAAATGGTCATGGTGATGAATACACAACTATGTGATGATGTGAATAATCGATTGTATACCATATATGGATTGTATGTATGAATATTTGTCAATAAAAATATTTTTTTAAAAAAGGGTCACAGCAGGATTTGGACATAGGGAGAATAATAAAGGAACAGACCACAAAACGAAAACCCAGGCACAAGGACAGAAGTCCCCAGATACCCAAGGCAGAACAAAAATCACTGAGTCATGCTGCATGTTACACACAAAAGGACCACCAATGGGGAAGAAAAGAGTGAGACTCTTACAGAACTGTTGGGAAAAAGGGAGCACACTCAATCTAGTTTCTGTTGGTTAGAACACATAAATGCAAAAGAGGAATTGCTGGGATTGACCCCGTCTGGCTCCCCAGGGTGGGATAACATAAAGGAGAAGAAATTGGATGCAGAAAAGCATCACAGAAAAAATTGGGGTGGGGTGATGAAACTGCTGTATGAAAGGATGGGTCCCAGAGCTGCCAAGCATAAGGAAAAGGAGGCAATGAGTAAGGGAGAGAATTCAAACAAATCAAAAGAACAGGGGAGAAAATTCTGCACAAAAACAAGCAGAATGGACCTAGATTTCCAGATAAGGAACAGAGGAAAGTGGAACAATTGCACAAAAATTGTAATATTAAAAAATGTGCCACATATCCAGGTCAAGTATCAGATGAAGAAGATCTGAGAAAATCTGTACAGAATACTCTAAAGGTCCAGAATACTGAGACAAAGCATCAAAGAAGAGCTTTAACACACAGCCAGTCAAGAATAAAACCCTAGAAAGTAAGGAGAAAATGATCTCCAGGGTTAACACACTGTCATGGTCAGGTTCATGTGTCAACTTGACCAGGTGGTGGTATGCGGTTGTCTGGTTAGGAAAGCACTGTCCTGTTTGTTGCTATGAGGACATTTCATGGACTTAAATCATGACCATGTTGGCAGCATCCACAGCTGATTGCATTTGCATTTGTATTTGCAATCAGCTAAGGGGAGTGTCTTCTGCAATGAGTGATGCTTAATCTAATTACTGGAAGGTTTTTATAGAAGACTCGGGATAGACAATCACTCTTCCTGCTTCAGCCAGCCAGCCTCTCCTGAGAGTTCGTTAAGGACCTTCATTGGAGCTGCCAGCTTGTGGCCTGCCCTCCAGATCTTGGACTCTTACATTCCACGGTTGCCTAGCCAGTATCTCCTGAGAGTTCATTGAGGACATTCATTGGAGTTGCCAGCTTGTGGCCTGCCCTACAGACCTTAGACTCTACATTCCCATGGTTATGTGAGACACTTTTACAAATTTTGTATTTACAGATATATTCTGCTTATTAGGGTTCTCTAGAGAACCCCAGCTAATACTCACATCAAGATAATCTGAAGCACAGACATTAGCAAAAATTACAAGCCAAACTAAGAAACAGGAAGATATAGATTAGTCAAGGGAAGCAATTAAAACTTTAGAAGAGAAAGAATTTAGAACTAATTAAAGAAGTTCAAAAAATATCCAAAATAGATTTAAGGAGATGAAGGAAAATATGGATAAAAAGCTAAGGATATTAAGAAGAAAATGTGTGAACATAAAGAAAAATTTGAAAAAATTAGAAGAAACATAACGGAATTATGGGGATGAAAAGCACAATAACAGAGATTTGAAAATACACCAGACACATACAAAAGCAAATTTGAACAGGCAGAAGAAAGAATCACAAAACTAGAAGATAGAACAATCACAATCATACAGCAAGACGAACAGATATAGAAAAGAATGGAAAAAAATGAGCAGTGTCTCAGGGATGTGAGTGACAGCATGAAACACACAAACATAAATGTTATGAGCATCCCAGAAGGAGAAAACAAGGGAATAGGGACAGAAAGTATGTTTGAGGAAATAATGACCTAAAATTTTCCTACTCTCATGAAATACAAAAATATGAATGTCCAAGAAGTGCAACATACTCTAAACATAATAAATCCTAATAAAACCTACTTCAAGACACATACTAATCAGAATGTCAAATGTCAAAGATAAAGAGAAAATTCTGAAAGCAGAAACGAAAATGATCTTCCATATATACAACAACATCAAAAAGTTCCAATTTCGCATCAGAGACCATAGAGATGAGAAAAGGCACTGGTATGATATATTTAAGGTACTCAAAGAGAAAAGCCGCAACCCAAAATCTGGTGAAACTGTCCCTCAAAAATGAAAGAGAGGTTACAATATTCATAGATAAACAGAAACTGACAGTTTGTCAGCATGAGACCCAGTCTACAATATTTACTAAAGGGAGTTATTCAGGTTAAAAGAAAAAGACAGGAGAGTAAGGCTTGGAATAGAGTGAAGAAATGAAGATCTTCAGTAAGGGTAGCTAAAACGGTAAATACAAAACCCAATAGTACTGTATCGTCAATAAACAACTGTACTCTTTAATTCTTATAAGAAGGAAAGCACAAGTGAATATGAAAAAGGCATATTTCCTGACAACGGATATGAAATATAAAGAGGTAAAGTGGGACAAAAACAACACAAAGAGGGGAACCACAGGGACATGGGAGCAGAGAATGTGTATGCTATTGAAGCCAAGTTGGTATCTTTTCAAATTAGTGCATTATAGATATAGGTTGTGCAATATAAACTGCAGGGTAGCCAAAAAAAAAGTATTTTAAAAATATGCAGAAATAGAAACGAGAAAAGCATTGGTCAGAAACATCACAAAAGATCATTTTAACAGAAAAGGTACTTGTGATAAAGGAAAAGAGCATGTACAAATGGCAAAAAAGCACATGAAGGATGCTCAATATCACTAGCTATATTCAGGAAATGCAAGCGAAAACCACAATGAGATACCATTTTGCACCCACTAGAAAGGCTACTATTAAAAAAAAAAAACAGAAAGTTGCGAGGGTTGTAGAGGATGTGGAGAAATGTGAATATTTATTCATTGCTGCTGGCCATGTAAAATGGTGCAGCTGCTGTGGAAGACAGTATGGCAGTTCCTTGGACAGCTAAATACAGAATTCCCATATGACCCAACACTCCCTCCATGAGATATATACCCAACAGAATTGAAAGCAGAATTGAAAGGAACTCGAACAGATATTTGAACATAGACGTTTATAGTGCCATAATTTACAAAGTGCCATTATTCACAATTGCCAAAAGATGGAAGCAACTCAAGTGTCCATCCACTAATGAATGGATACACAAAATGTGGCATATAAATGCAATGGAATATTATTAGGCCATAAAAAGGAATGAAGTTTTGATACATGCAATAACATGGATGAACCCCCAAAGACATGCTGAATGAAATAAGCCAGATACAAAAGGACAAATATCTTATGATCTTACTAATATGAAATAATTTTAATAAGAAAACTCATAGAGTTAGAATCTAGGATATAGGTTACCTAGGGCAAGGTTGGGGTTAGAGAATGGAGATTTAATGCTGAAGTTTTACACAATTTCTATTCAGGTTGATGGTAAAGTTTTGGAAATGGATGGTGGTAATGGTGCACAATATTGTGGTTCTAATTAACAGCACTGGATTATGTATGTGACTGTGGTTAAAAGGGGAAAGTTCAGATCATATATATGTTACTAGAAGAAAAATTAAAAGATAAAATATAGGACTCTGTAATAATGAACCCTATAATAAATGATGGACTATAGTATATAGTATAATTATAAAAATGTTCTTTCATGAATTATAACATAAGTACCATACGAATGCAAGATATTTAATAATAGTGTCATATAGGTGAAAAAATATACCTAGTGTAAACTATGTACTACAGTTAACAATTTAAGTGACACACAAAAGAAGCATATTATAATTTTATTTTCTAATATTTCTATTTCTTAAAATATGTATTCCAATTTCGAAAACTTTAACTGCTTAAGTTCATATTTTTTGCTATGTACATCAAAAATGATGTTTTATATTACATACCAGCAGCTTGAACATAACATGGAAGAATAAGAGGTGCTGTCTTTGGAAATAATGAACTTGACAAACCCGATTGAATGCGAAGTTTTGAAGCCACCAAGAAATTAACTCGAACTTGAATGTTGAACTCCTGAGTTGCCACCTGAGGGGGAAAAACAAAGTACAACATGCCTATGACATTTTTCACTATTAGAGCTAAGCAATAATAATTTAGCAATATTACTATTTAAAATATTATTTTAAAAACTGTTTTCAAAGAGAAAAATGTCTGGTAACATTGAAACTACATTGTTTTCAAAAACAGATTTGGTTTATTTGTTATGAGTCCAAAACTAATTCTAAAAAATGAAAAGAATTAAGATTAATTAATTTAAAAACTAATTCCTATTAACTCAAAATAGAACAAAGATCTAACTAACAACTGTTAAACTACAGAATTTCTAGTAGAAAATGTAGGGGAAAATTGTGCGATCCTAGGTTAAGCAAAGATGTCTCAGATGCCCTACCTTAAGCATCTTCTATAAAAGAAAAAAAATTATTAATTTGGTTTTTACCCAAAAAAAAGGCTTTGCTCCGTGATACTTCTAAAAGAATAAAAGAATAAAATCCCAAGCCACAGACACATTTCTGGTGAAAAAGTTGTATCCAAAAGTCTTAAAAACACTTGCATCTCAATACAAAGCAAACTACCTAATAACAAAATTAGTAAAATATTTGTAAAGTCACTTCAGAAAAGAATAAATACAAATGACACACTAGCACATGAAAAGATGCTCAACATCATCAGACATTAGGTAAATGCAAATTGAAAACGCAATTTAATACCATATCAGACCTATCACAATGGCTTAAACAAAAACGGCAGTACAAAATCCTGGCAAAGATAAAGATGTGATTTATACACGGCTGGTAGGAATTAAAAATTTTACAGCTTTTCTGAAAAAGTCTTTCGGTTTCTTAGAAAGTTAAATATATACTTAACATAGGGCCCAGCAAAGTTAATTTACCCAAGAGAAATGAATTGTACAAAAAATGTATGCAAATGTTTATAGTGGCCTTATTTATAACTGCCAAAATCTAGAAACAATCCAATTACCTCCAACTGGTGAATGGATTAAAAAACCTGGTAAATACATACGATAAAATACTACGCAACAATGAAAAGCAATAAACTATCTTTACTTGCAATAGTATACATGAATCTCAAATGCACTATGCTAAGTGAGAGAAACTAAACTGGAAAAGCTGCATACCTTTTTATTTTACTTACATGACATTCTGGAAAAAGCAAAATGATAGGTTAGTGCTTGACAGGAATGGAGGTAGGGGAGAGGATGTCTACAAATAGGCATTAAAAAAACTGGGGGGGGGGAGGAGTGTTGTTTTAAAGCTATATATACCCCAGAAAAAAACATATTCTTAAATCTAATCCATTCTTGCTGATGTAAATCCATTGTAAGTAGCATCTTTTGATGAGGCTACTTCAGATAAGGTGTAACCCATCTCATTCAGGATGGGACTTAATCCTATTTGTGGAGTCCTTTACAAATGGAATAAATACAGAGAGAGAAAAAGAAGGCCAGGGGAGCAAAAAGCTGAAATAAATAGAACCCAGAAAAGAAGAGAGAGCCCAGAAAATGCCACTATGTTCCTTGCTACATAGCAAAGGAGGCAAGGATCACTTGCAACCAGCCTTCAGGAAGAAAGCATCGCTCTGATGATGCCTTGATTTGGACATTTTTCAAACCTCATCCAAAAGGCACTAAATTCCCATTGTTGAAGCCAACCTATTTCATGGTATTGCTTTGAGCAGTGTAGGAAATTAAAGCCGGGGTGATGGTGGTAGAACTATTCTCTATATTGATTGTGGTATTGGTTACAAAGCTATATGCATTTGTCCACATCCATACACCAGGAAGAAATAATTTTATTGTATGTATGTGAAGTTTTCTCTGGGGGGGGTGCATGGTCCAGCAATCGAACCCAGGTCTCCCGCATAAAAGACAAGCATTTTACCACTGAACCACCCATGCACCCACATATGTAAGTTTTTAAAAATAAAAGTTAAATCTAATTGTTTAGTTCTCATTTCTATATATACAACTTCAAAATCCAAAATGAACTGACAATATAGGAACTTAGTCAAGTGAATAATAGAAAAACCAATGTTCAGAGCCATACAAAACTTTAGCATCATATAGTGCTAAACTCTCATTTTTTTATGAAGAATCTTTAGCCCAGCTTTGATGGAAATACAAAAAGATTACCTTCAAGGAGAAGATAAAAATTCAATCTTGCTGTTTGGGACCCAAATCAAAACAAAAGGAGAGGACAATTAGGGGTTGCTAGGCACTAAACATTTGATGATTTCAGGGCACTAGAGAAATAAAAAAGAAAGGGCCCATTCAAGCAAGATGATTGAGAGACTATCTTAATATGAGCAAATATGAGGTCTCATACGAGAGTATTCTATTTATTGTGATTAAACAGAGTAGTTATTCTTCCTAACTAATACTCTCCTATCTTTCAGATAGATTCATGTGACAGACAAACAGCTCATTTGAAATATTAAATGGTCGAAATCTTTAAATTCTAACTGATAATTTCCTCCCCCACTCTAAGCTCGTCACTTAAAAATTGAAGTAAGGGTGTTTGCATGATTTGGAAGTAGCTCCAGTCCCAAATCTAAAATTTAGAAATTAAATTATAAATTATATTAAATTATATAATTTTAAAATTATAAAAAAATCAAATTATAAAAGAGCTGAAAGTGGAAATGAAGTAATATCAATGCTAAAATGTTGACATAAGTATCAGCATATTCTTACAGCATTTCAGGTTTTATATTACAAAAAATTAAAAACAGTCTAAACTTATTTGTTCTAATGGTCCATTCGTTTTCTGTCTTAATTTGTTAATTAAACCTAATAGTATTAAGATCTAAAATAATACTGTAACTGTTGCTCCATGTTTCCTTAGTAAAAGCCTGGGGCTGGGAAGAAGAAAACAAGTAAAAAGGGAAAATGTTATAAGCATGAGGAAGGCAGAAAATGGTACTGCTGACCTACATAAGCCTCCAAGACCATGACCACGAGCACTGACTGTTTCAGAGATCCATATATCTAGTGTTGTGATATATTCACAAAGCCCATGCTGTCAGAAAAGTTTTAAATGAAATGAAGCACTAAATCATATAATTGGTGTTTTATATCGCTAATCATACACATCGCTCTACTAGACAAAACACTTGAGTCTTCATTATACTTTGATTCAACATTAGCTAACTATGCCACTGAAAACTCCATTGCCTTTCGTAGAACTTCTGTAAATGTATTGTTCTTTTATCAGAATTATAAAAGCATAATCCACTATAGCAAATGTTTCTTTATTAGGGAGGATGAACATTTCAAGAAATATCATACAGAAAATACAGTGTTCGCATATACTCTCCCTCACACATGCAGTTTTCCCTATTATTAACAATTTGCATTAATATGATACCTTTATTGCAATTGATGAAATAATATTATAATTATACTAGTAACTGTATTCCATAACTTACATAAAAGTGTTCACTGTTTGTTTTGTCCTTAATAACAAATTCAGTGGCATTAATTATATTCACAATGTTGTGCTTCAATCACCAGATCCATTACCAAAATTTCTCCATTACCCTAAACAAAACATCTGCACTGATTAAGCATTAACTCTCCATTTCCTATGGCAACTTGGTCCGTGATAACCTGCATTATAGTTTCTGATTGGATGGATCTGCTTATTCTAATTATTTCATGTCAGTGAGATACCACATTTTGTTTATCCATTTGTCTGTTGTTGGGCATCTGGGTTGCTTCCATCTGTTGGCAATTGTGAACAATGCCACAATGAACGTCAGTGTGCAAATGTCTGTATAAGTCTCTGTTTTCAATTCTTTTGGTTATACACCTAGTCGTAAGATAGGTAGGTCAAATGGTAATTCTATACTTAACTTACTGAAGATCTGCCAAAATGTTTTCCACAGCATCTGCACAATTTTATGTTCCCACCAAGAAACAAGTGTTACTATTTCTCCACCTCCTTTCCAAATCTTATTTTCTATTTTGTGAATTGTAGCCATTCTAGTGGGTATGAGGCAGTATCTCATTGTGGTTTTGATTTGCATCTCCCTAATGGCTGATGATGTTGAGCATCTTTTCATATGCTTATTGGTCATTTGTTTGCCTTCTTTGAAAAAATGTCTATTTAAGTTTTTTGTCCATTCTTTAGTTGGGTTGTTTGTCTTTTTGCTGTGAGTATACACATTCTGGATATTAAACCCTTATTAGATATTTGGTTTCCAAAGATTTTCTCCCATTCTGTAGGCTGTTGTTTCACTTTCATGATGGAGTCCTTTGACGACCAAAAGTTTTTAATTTTGATGAAGTACAATTTATCCATCATTTCTTTTATTGTTCATGCTTTAGGAGTAAAGTCTACAAAACCACTGCCTAAAACAAGTTCTTAAAGATGCTTTCTTACATTTTCTTCTAGGAGTTTAATAGTTAGGGTTCATATATTAAGGCGTTTGATCCAATTTGAATTAATTTTTGTATGTGGTGTGAGGTAGGGGTCTACCTTCATTTTTTGCATGTGTATATGTAGTTTTCTCAGTACCATTTGTTGAAGAAACTATTATTCCCCCAGTGAGTGGACCCAGCACTCTTGCCAAACACCAAATGACCACAGATGTGAGGGTTTATTTCAGAACATTCAATTTAATTCCATTGATCTATATGTCAGTCCTTGCACCAGAACCATGCAGTTTTTATAATTTTAGCTTGGTAATAACTTTAAAATTCAAGAAGTATGAGCCATCCAACTTAGTTCTGCCTTTGTGAAGCAGTTTTAGATATTTAGGACCCCTTCCATATTAACTTGAAGATTGTCTTTTCCATTTCTGCAAAGAAGGCTATTGAAATTGTTATTGGGACTGCTTTGAATCTATAAATTGTTCTGGAAGAATTGGAATCATAACAATATTTAGTTTTCCAACCCATAAATACATAATGTCCTTCCATTTATGTAGGTCTGCTCTAATTTTCTTGAACAATGTTTTGTAGTTTTCCATGTACAAGTCCCGTACATCCTTGGTTAGATTTACTTCTAGATATTCGATTCTTGTAGTTGCTATTGGAAATGGAATTTTGTTCTTGATTTCTTCTTTAGATTGCTCATTACAAGTGTATAAAAATACTACTGATTTTTGTGTGTTGACCTTGTACACCACCACTTTGCTGAATTTATTTATTTATTTTTATTTATTTATTAGCTATGTGGTAGTTTGTAGTTAGATATACCCAAGAAAAACATGTTCTTAAATCTAATCCATTCCCATGGGTGTGAACATTTTGTAACTGAGATTACTTCAATTACTGTATGGATCAGCCCAATATGAATAGGTCTTAATCCTATTACCATAGTCCTTTATAAGCAGGATTAAATTCAGACCTAGAGAGAGAGAGACAGCCACAGGAAATGAGAAGCTAAGCATCAATGGAACTGGGGGAAAAAAGGGAAAGACCAAGACACATTGCCATGTATCCTGCCATTTAACAAGCTAAGAATTTTTAGGATTGGCAGCAGCTACCACCAGAATACCATAGTCTTCAGGAAGAAAGCATCACTTTGATGATGCCTTGATTTGGAATTTGTCCCAGCATCAAACTGTGAGTGAATAAATTCCTATTGTTTAATAAAACCCATTTCATGGTATTTGCTTGAACAACCTAGGGAAATAAAATAGATTTTGGTACAGGGAGTGGGGTGCTCCCTTTGCAAATACCAAAACTCTGGAAATGGCTTTTGAATTGGGTAACTGGTAGAGGTTAGGAGAATTGTCATGTGCTTGATAGAAAACACCCGGATTCCTTTGATGAGACCATTCACAGAAATATGGTTGTTGTGGTAATTCAAAGTCGTATGTACCCCAGAAAAGATCATGTTCTTAAACCTAATCCATTCCTGTGAGTGTGGACCCTTTATAAGCAGGATCTTTGAGTGAGTTGGTTCTTAACTTGAGAAGTGACTCACCTCATTAAGGGTGAGTTTTAATCATCTTATCAGAGTTCCTAATAGCAGGATAAAAGACAGAGAAAACATACAGAAAGAAAGCCCCAGAGAAGCTGAGATAGAGCACACAGAAAACAGAGAGAAACTACAGAAATAGATAGGAAGCCATTGGAGCCAGAAGCTGGAAGCAATGAAACCTTGGAGAAAAGGGAGACCAGCAGACATTGCCATGTGCCTGACCATGTAAAAGAGAAGTTGAGAGTTGCTGGTAGCCAGTCCTCAGGGCTATAGCAACACTTATTGATGCCTTGATTTGGACATTTTCATGGCCTCATAACTGTAAACTCATAAGTTAATAAATCCCCAATGTAAAAGCCAACCCATTTTTGGTATATTGAATTTCGTCAGCTCCACCAAACTAAAACAGTTGTTAAGTGCTTCCAATGGGGCCTTAGAAAGAAATGATAACCGTGTTATTGGAAACTGGAAGAAAGAAGATCCTTGTTTTACAGTGGCAGAGAACTTAGCATAATTGAGTTCTAATTTCAGGTGGAAGGCAGAATTTGAAAGTTATAAGGTTGGAATATTTAGCTGGGATTTCCAAGTTAAGTGAAGTGAAGTCTGCAATACAAGGAGAAATCCTTGTACCTTATAGTAAAATGTGAGAGGAAAGGGGTATGCTGAGAACCAGACTCCTGGGCACAAAGAAACCAGAAATTGATGGTTTAGAAAAGGTCTTAGCTTCTGGTAAGTGAGTCCCCAGAAAATAGTGCTCCATGTGAAGGTTTAAGTGAAGAAGGAACCAGTCATCTGTTATAGGGGAAATCAAGATTGGAAATGCAACTATGCAGGAAAGATCTATGGAAGGCCGCATTATCTGATGGTTTGGACCCCTATGAACTACCTGCAAGGCCAACATATTTTTTAGTAATTTGCATGAACAGAAAACCGCCAGCCTGGTCTATGAAGGACATAGAAGAGACAAAGTGAAAGAAGAATCACTTCAGGGGTAGAACCATGGAGGCTGAGTTCTGGATGGAGGATGCCTCCTCTGGCTAAGAGAGCAGCCCACCCACGTGTAGGTAAATGGCAAGTCTGCCTAGGTACTAGAGAGAGTGGGCCTTCTAGACCATTGTTCAGGAAAAGTGCTGCCACTCCAATGCCACTCCAGAGCTCCAATGTGATGGTGAGGCCTGAGCCCTGGCATTCATGGAAAACCTGGCTAACACCCAGTGCTCAGAAAGGGGAATTTCTTAATCTCTCCCTCATTTTTGAAAGACAGTCTAACAGGATACATTATTCTTGATTGGCAATTGCTTTCTTTCAGCATTTTAAATATTTTGTCCCGTTACTTTCTTCCTTTCATGGCTTCTGATAAGAAACAGGCATCCAATCTCACTGGGACCCTCTTGTAAATAACACAATGCTTTTCTCTTGCAACTTTCAGAACCTTCTCATTTTCCTTGGCATTTGGCAGTTTGACTACTATGTGTCTAAGCATGGTTCTCATTGAGTTTATCCTATTTGCGTTTGCCTCAACTTCTGAAATGTGCATATTCACATCTTTCCTTAATTTTGTGAAGTTTTCTGCCATTATTTCTTTGAATATTCTTCTGCCCCTTTTTTTCTTCTCCTTCTGGGACTCGCATAATGCATATATTTGTATTCTTGATGGCATCCCAGGCTCTCTTAGGCTCTGTTCACTTTGTTCATTCTTTTTTTCTTTATGCTTTTCAACTTGAATCATTTCAATTGTCTTGTTTTCAAGTTCACTGATTCCTTACTCTGCCAGCTCCAATCTGTTGTTGAAACTCTCTAGGGAATTTTTCATTTCAGTTATTGTGGTCTTCTACTCCAGTATATCTCTTTGATTCCTTTTAAAATTTCTATTGCTTTAAGGTATGCCTAAGAGTTACTTCTGGAGGATTTCTTTTGTTGCTCAGACGTGGCCTCACTCTCTCTAAGTCCAACTCTGCAAGTCCAATCATTGCCCTCCCCCCTACGTGAGGCATGACATCCAGGGGTAAAAGTCTCCCTGGTGACGTGGCAGATGACTACCAGGGATGAATTCAGTCCTGGCACCATGGGATCAGCAATTCCATTCTGACCAAAAGGGGGAAAATAAGTATAACTAATAAAGTATCAGTGGCAGAGAGAGTTCAAATAGAGTCAAGAGGCTATTCTGGACATTGCTCATATGCAAGCTTCAGCTAGACATTGCTACCTATCATAATCTGCCAAAACCAAACCAGGACATTTCTGCCAATCCTAAAGAACACCCAGGGCAATATATAAGATTTTACAAGGGTTCCATGTACTAGTATAACTTTCCAGAAACCTACAACCTCCAGATGTGTCCTTGGACCAGATAAATCCTGAAACCTAGAGAGCCCAACCTCTCCAGAACATCAGATAGTTCCACCTCCTTACTCCATATTAGTGTCAGACCCTTCCAACATGAAAAAGTTAGAATGGCCATAGCTCAAACACCCCTGAAGAGAGGGATAGAAAGATCAAAGATGATGGTGCAGTTATACAGAGAAGATAGGATTCAACAAATGAATATGATTACTGAATCATTAAACTGATAGCTCTTTTAGTCTCCAATATCTTAGATAAGCTAGAAGTAAAAACCTAAAATTGTGGAATTGTAACCCATATCAAACACTGAAATATGTTCTACAACTTACAAAAACTTCTATTACTTTATCAAATGCTATCATTTTTCATTCATTGTTTTCCTGATATCCTTTAGCTCTTTCTCTGTGTTTTCCTTTTATCTCCTTGAGCTTATTGAGGATCATTTTTCTAAAATCTTTTTCCAGTATGTCTAATATTCTTTATTGATGGTTTCTGGATTTTATCTTGCTCCTTTGGGTGGGACTTCATTGACTGTTTCTTTGCTCTCCTAACAATGCTTTTTGTACACTTTACATTTAAGATTTTAATGTGCTACCACAGGGGTTAGTCTCTGAGTTGTCTTCCATAATTCTCTACCCAGCTAGTGATGTGACAGACAGTTCCTTGAGTGCTAGGAGCTAAAAAACCAAAGATACAAATGCAGACAAACACACACACACATTGCACAGTCTTTGCAAATAGGCTCTGTGTTGGCTGGGACTGCCCTTCAGAGTTTAGCACTCCTATCAATAATATAAGTCTGAGGTGAAAGTGAAATGCAGGATCCTCTCCATCTTTTGTGAACCTGAGTTTTGTTCTAGACTAGTGCGTGCTTGTGTCCTCAGAAATTTCCTGCTTACAAGTAATTTGAATGCCTCCTCTACTCTCTATGAAGTAGAATTTCTCCCTTAACGAGGTGGTCTAAGTAAATCTTAAAATAGACAATCCTTTACCCCAGGCCACTTTGACTTAATTGTTATATTTTCTTAACTGTCTGCAACTGCTTCTGCCTGCTGGGCAAGTTCTGGGGGGACAAGCCAGAGACAAATATTCTGGTTCGGTCTTTCATGCTATCATGTAGTATACTGGCACTGACTTGCAGGCACTGAAGTGTATACATCAAGTTGACTCTCTCCCTCCAGAATAAGGGCAGGTACCCACTATGTGATCACAGGCTGGTTCTACACTGAAGTCAGGAAGGGGGTTGGAGAAGGACCAGTCAGGGCTCCACGACTACTACTTTTTTATAAAGCCATGTTTTCTTGATTTGGCATTTGCTCAGTTATTGCAACCCTTTAAATGTATTCCAGAGTTCTGACGAAGATGACTCTGCCAGTTTTTTCGTAGTCATTCAGATTCTAGGAGGAACGACATCCTGGAACACCTTACTCTGCCTTCTTTGTGGACCAGAAGCAGCATATGTTATTTCTTTTGACAAAACAGAGTAACTCATTCCCATGCTAATGTATTTACACAGAGGCACCAGTAGAAAGAAGTCATGGGGTAAATTGCATAAAGATATATTTTATGTACAAATACTACCTGGTTTGATATTTCAGACCTATACAATAACTTTGCTTGATCTTACTTCCCTCAGAATTTCCTTTTATTTAGTCATCTAAAATTAGTTATATTTTGTCTTGTTTCCATCTCTTTTTACTCTTCTGATTCCTGCTTTTGTTTCCCTCATTTTGAGATTAATATAAATCAACATTTCCTACCATATATCCTTAACATTATTTATAATATTTTAAGCTTACTATTTTTAAGTTTTTTTCATATAACTTGGACTAATATTTTAAAGTTGAATTATATATAAAGATATTTTTCCCAAATCAGCTTTCACCCACCAGTATTTCTCCAGTATTTCACCAGTATGTCCCTCCCATCTCTTCTGAGGTCAAGAAAAAGTCCATCTGACTTTGCTGCAGGAGACCAGTGGAAGAAGATGAAGTGAATAAATTGAGAGGCCAGGGAGCTGGATGGACCTCCACGTGGATACTGATATCACTCAGAAAACGCGAGGAGTAAGGTACAGGATAGACTATGAACTTGGCTGGTTGAACCCATCCAGACGATGTCCAGAGATAATTGTCCCGAGTAAGGCTAGAGTAGTAAATTCATATAGTACAAAGGTCAAAGGAGGAGGCATTTTTAACAGACAAAGGCCATCTGAGAAATCAACCTAGGTAGCAAGGCCTCTCCATACACCATTTCCAGACCCAGGCCCAGATCCCTGGGAAAGAATATAACAGGAACGGTGCCCTTGAAACAGCCAAGTTCCTAAAAGGAAAGAAATGTAAAGGGAAAGGAAGTCCTGAAAATATTAAGGTCTTATGGGAAGTGTAGGGATCCTGTGGAGAAGAGGAGAAGGAAAGGAAAGCTAAGTGTGAGGGGGTTCAGTGCTAATAAGAACGAGGATCCTGGAGCTAATTTATTTAGACAGGGTTCCACTTCTGAGGTTGCCTGAGGTTAACTCAATCTATTATGGCTTTGATAGATTCAGTCTTGGGTCTAGTGCTGGGTCCCAAGGTCAGGGATGGTAAGAGCGAAAGGTGGGAGTGATAAGAGAAGTTTCATACAGGGATATGTCATGGCAGCAAACTTCAGGTAAAAATGACTGCTGCCGTTGGTGGTGGTGAAGAGGTAAATAATTATCACAATGCATCTATATTCTTATCTCAGCCCTTAACTGTCTCTTTCATTTTCATCAGGAAGTCTTTCTCCTCTGCCAGTAGACACATTTTCTAAAATATTGGGTGCTGAATTCACAGGGCAAAGGGCCAATCTCTTTATTCTCTGATTACCAATTGTATGGGTGTGGGAAGTCATACTGGATTTATCTTTTCTGAACTAAAATTGTCACATGCAATTTAAATAAAATTGTTTTCGCCTGTAGGTACACAGATGCAAAATTGGGAATGTCTATGATTTGTTTACGCATATCTGTCTTATCCCCTCAACAAGAAAACATGACATTTTTTAAATAGTAACTCCATGACACATCCACATACAAGAATGTGATTCCTATCATTTTGAAGCCACTAAGCTATCCAATTTAGAGAGAAACGTTGGAATGTTTTGTGATGCATACTGTTCTAAGTGCTTTCACAGATGAGGAATATCTCAAAAAGATATTTCAAAGAGAGGACCTCCTCAAGTTGAAAAGGGGTAGGTCTAGAAAAGAAGGGATTTCAGTCCCCAGGCCATGGTTGGTAGACAGAAATGTTTATGAATAGGTAAAGGGCAAGTGCTACTCAAGTGTTCTCTCTTTAATCCTTGAAGAACATTGTATTAGTTTCTCAGCAGCTAAAGCAAATACCATAACTGGGTTGGCTTAACAGGAGGAATTTATTGGCTCGCAGCCTCAGTGGGTAAAAGGCCCATTTCCTCCCAGGGTTGGTGTCTTCTGGCTGCCTGGAAATCTTGGGGTTCTTTGACTTTTCTGTCACATGGTGGCACCTTCTCCTTTCTCTTCAGGGTTCCAATGACTTTTAGCTTTTGGCTATTCCCCATGGCTTCTTGTTCTGTGTCCAATTTCTTTTGCTTATACGACTTCATTCATATTGGGTTAAAGTTTACCCCCATACGGGTTGGGCACACCTTAACTAATAACACCTTGAAAGGTCCTATTTACAAATGGGTTTACACATACAGGACCAGTAGTTAGGACCGAGTGCTGTTTGTGGGGGATATGACTCAATTTTTTTTTAAGAATTTCCTTTGAGAATAACTGTAATGCTAGGTTATTGGCTTCTGGGAAGATGGCGGATCAGACTGGAATGAGTTCACTTCTGATCCATTAAACAAGATAGAAGACAGGGAGACAATGTCCAGGACTGCAGGTGAGGGGGTGTGAATAGTCTAGGAGGGTCTTGAGGCAGTTTTTGTGTGCTTTTTTTTTGGTTTTACAAATTTATTTTCAAAGGGCAAAACAATTAGACACTTTAAATAGAAATCCAACAGAATTAATCTGTCAAAGTCAGCAATGATGGCAAAATGCGTTCTCACATCCTGATACTTGTCAATATCATCTGAGCCTTCTCTCATTGAAGAAAGGTGGTCTGTTATTTTATTCATATACATCCTTCTTATGTGCAATGTAATCTACAATTTCTTATAGACACATGAATTTTTCTGCATCTATATCAGGAATTTCAAACCCAAATTCATCCTCCATGGCCATGATAATCTCCACTTGGTCCAAACTGTCTAAGCCCAGGTCTTTCACAAAATGTGAATTTACTGAGAGCTTTTCTGGATCAATCTTACCATAGAGTTTCAAGACGTAAAGAACACGGTCCCTAATTCCCTCTAATGTCAAAGGGGGTGTTTCACTATACTGGCAGCACAAGTGTGTAACTCTACCTGATACCTGTGCCAGCACCAAGACAGTCTGTGGAGCCGCAGGCCTAGTCCGGATTCCTGAGGGGCCAGGGCAGTGCTGAGTGGTCGGGCCGCAGCCAGCGGCGTGAAGGCCTTGGACAGGCTGCGGACACAGGTGGAAAGGACACCAGCCGCCATGGCTATGCCGCTGACCCAGGATGCACTGTCTTGAGGCAGTTTTGATGGAGGAGGAAGGATCGAGGGAGAGCGAATGGGTTGGGTGACGAGATCCCGGGCGGGCTGTGGTGCACCCGGGAGGTGTGATTGGAGGGAATTGACCCTTCCCTGCTCCAGCTTCCACAGCTGCCAGCCAGGGAAACTGCCCCATGTGGCTGCGGTGGACTGTGCTGGCAGGGAGCCCAGAGGTGGCAATCGTCCACCGAGGGCCAGCCTCGGGGTGGGGAGAGCGATCACTCAATGGGATGCCGGAATAACCAACCTGCAGTCACGGGGTCTGGCAGACCCACCAGCGCTGTGGATCAGCTAATCAGCTGATCCCCCACTGCTGGTCGGTTCCCAGGTCCCCGGCAGAGACCCAACAGCCGGTTGCCCCTGGCAGAGCAGCCCCCCTTCCTAGTAGGCTGACCTCCGGCCAGGAGGGGCCGGGCTGAGCGAGGAGAAGACTCGGGCGTGCCATCTGCTGACAGACGCAGTAAATGCAGGTCAGCTGTCTCAGATGCAGACAGGAGAGCTTGAGGGAGTAAGAGCCTCACGATCGCCACTTGCTGGGGAGAACGGGTAAGTGCAGTCAAGCTAACTCCCTATCTGTCTACATCTTTATTTTTATTTTTTTATTTTATTTTTTCTTCTTAATAGTCTTTTTTATTTTCCCTCTTTTGAAACATATTCTTTCTATACATTTTTATTAGTAATATAATTGTCTTTTTCATTATTTTTAAAATTTTTAATAAACATTTTATATTATATTTAACTCATTTTCTATTTTTACTTTCACATATTTTTTATCATTCTATTTCAGTTATTATTTTTTCTCATAATTTTTCTCTCCCTCTGGTGGGCACCAGCCTAATTTTACTCCCAGTATGTCCTGGGGTGTCTCCTTTTGATTCTGGTGCCTACTGCTATTGAGGTGTATTGTGTTGTGGTTATTGTTTTTTTGGTTCATATTTTTATTATATTGTTATTATCTTGTGTACATGTGTGGGTATATAGGTTAGGAGTTCAGGTTGGGTCTCCTGCATGGTACTCAGCCATTCTGCCACTGGCAGAGAATAACCAACAGACAAAGTGTAAAAGGAAACATTTAGCAAAACCTACATAAATACAAAACTTTAGAAGAATGAAGGAAACCAACTTGCATAATAACCATATCAAGATAGTCAAATGCCCAGAACACAACCGAAAATCAGAAAGCACACAAAGATCCAAGCAGAAATGGCCCAGCTAAACGACCAAATCAAAATTCCAGACAGGACATGGAATATGGAACAACTACTCAAGGATATTTATAAAGAAATAAAGGATATCAGGAAGACATTAGAAGAGCATAAATAATTTGCCAGGTTAAACAGAAAAATGACAGATCTCACAGAAATGAAAGATACAATAGACCAAATAAAAAATATACTGGAGACACATGATAGCAGAGTCAAAGAAGCAGAAGGAAGAATAAGTGAGCTAGAAGATAGAACAATAAAACTAGAGTGCACAAAAGAACAAATGGCAAGAAAGATGCAAGAAAATGCAACAGGATCTTCCGGAAATGATGGATAACAGCAGGCACAAAAATATAAGAATTATTCGCGTCCCAGAAGGAGAAGAGAATAGCAAAAGGTTGGGAAAGTTAGTTGAAGATATAATTGGAGAAATCTTCCCAACCCTTATAAAAGACACAAATATGCACATCAAAGAGGCTCAGTGAACTACAAATAGAATAAATCCAAACAAACCCACTCCAAGACACACACTGATAAGACTGTCAGGTGTTGAAGAGAAAACAGAAAGTCCTGAAAGCAGTATGAGAAAAGCAATCTACTACATACAAGGGAAACACATAAGACTGATTTCAGACTACCAACAGGCACCATGGAAGCAGGAAAGCAGTGGTATGATATTTTTAAGATTCTGAATAAGAAAGGCTTTCAACCAAGAATTCTTTATCCAGACAAGTCGTCCTTCAAAATTGAGGGAGAGATTAAAATCTTCAAAGATAAACAAAGATTGAGAGACCTAGTTAACAAGAGACCAGCCCTACAATAAATACTGAAAGGAGCCCTGCCAGCACATAAAAAAATACAGGAGAGGGAGGTCTGGAGGACACAGACCTGAAGAATATGAGTAAAGGTAATTTAATGGAAAAGAGAGAGAGAGAGAAGGAAAATAATATACAGATCTGACAAATAAAAACTAAAGGACAAGATGATAGAATCAAGAACTGCACTTACAGTAATTACTTTGAATGTTAATGGAGTAAACTAACCAATTAAAATATAGAGACTTACAGAATGGGTCAAAAAACATAATCCATCTATATGCTGTTTACAAGAGACCCATCTTAGACCCAAGGACACAGTTAGATTGAAAGTGAAAGGGGGAAAAGATTTACTATGCAAGCTGTGTAACCAAAAGAAAGCAGGAATAGCTATAGTAATATCAGACAAAATAGATTTTAAATGTAAAAATGTCATACGAGACAAAGAAGGACACTACACATTAATAAAAGGGACAATTCACCAGGAAGAAATAACAATCATAAATGTGTATGCTCCCAATCAAGGAGCTCCAAGGTACATGAGGCACATATTGGAAAAATTGAAAGGTGTTATAGACGTATCACCAGTAATAGTGGGAGACTTCAATACCCTAATCTCTGCTATAGATAGAACAACCACACAGAGGATCAATAAGGAAATAGAGAACCTAAACAATAAGATAAATGAACTAGATCTAATAGACATATATAGATCATTACATCCCAAAACACCAGGATAGTCATTCTTCTCAAGTGCACATGGAATGTACTCCAGGATAGATAATATACTGCGACATAAACTGAGTCTCTATAAATTTAATAAGATTGAAATTATCCAAAGCACTTTCTCTGATCACAACAGAATAAAGTTGGCAATTAAAAATCACCAAAGAACCAGAGCTTGCACAAATATATGGCGATTAAACAACGTACTCTTAAATAATCAGTGGGTCAAGGAACAAATTGCTAGAGATATCAGTAAATATCTGGAGACAAACGATAACGAGAATACAACATATCAGAACTTATGGGATGTGGCAAAGGGAGTGCTGAGAGGGCAATTTATTACCCTAAATGTCTACGCTAAAAAACAAGAACGAGTAAAACTTGAGGATTTAACTGCTGACTTGGAGAATTTAGAGAAAGAATGGCAAACTAACCCCAAAGCAAATAAAAGAAGAAAAATTATAAAGACAAAAGCAGAAATAAACAAACTGGATCACAATAGAACAACAGAAAGAATCAACAAATCTAAAAGTTGGTTCCTTGAGAAAATTAATGAAATTGATGGTCCCTAGCTATACTAACGAAGAAGAAAAGAAAGAAGACACAAATAAATAAAATCAGAAATGATAGGGGAGGGTTCTTACCCTCAGATGATGAAGAAATCTTAAAAAATCATAAGAAAATATTATGAACAACTATATGCCAACAAACTAGATAACTTAGATGAAATGGACAAATTCCTAGAAACACATAAATTACCTACACTGAATTGAGAAGAAATAGAAGATCTCAACAAACCAGTTACAAGTAAAGAGATCCAATTATCATCAAAAATCTTCCCACACAAAAAAATAAATAAGTAAAAATAAAAGGCCAGGACCTGATGGCTTCACGGGAGAATTTTATCAAACTTTTCAAAAAGAACTGACATCAATCCTATTCAAACTCTTCAAAAAAACTGAAGAAAAAGAAATGCTACCTAACTCATTTTATGTAACTAACAACACTCTAATACCAAAACCAGATAAAGACGATACAAGAAAAGAAAACTACAGACCAATCTCCCTAATGAACATAGATGCGAAAGCTCTAAACAAAATACTAGCAAATTGTATCCAACACCACATTAAAAGAATTATACATCATGATCAAGTGGGATTCATACCAGGAATGCAAGGGTGGTACAGCATAAGAAAATCAATCAATGTAATATAGCACATTAACAAACTGAAAGGGAAAAATCACATGATCATACTGATTGATCTAAAAAAGCAGTTGACAAAGTCCAGGATCCTTTCCTGATAAAAAACACTTCAAAACCTAGGCATTGAAGGAAACTTTCTCAATATCATAAAGGGTATGAAAAACCCATAGCCAGCATCATATTTAATGGTGAGAAATTGAAAGCATTCCCCTTGAGACTGGGGACAAGACAAGGATGACCATTGTCACCACTATTATTCAACATTGTATTAGAAGTACTAGCTGGAACAATTAGACGGGAGAAAGAAATAAAAGGCATCCAAATAGGAAGGGAAGAAATAAAACTTTCATTATTTGTAGATGACATGATCCTATAGTTAGAAAACCCTGAGAAATCTACAGTAAAACTACTTGAGCTAATAAACAAATTCAGCAAAGTAGCAAGATATAGGATTAATGTACAAAAATCAATAATGTTTCTATACACAAGCAATGACCTATCTGAGGTGACAACTAAGGAAAAAATCCCATTCAGAATAGTGACCAGAAGAATTAGGTATCTAGGAATAAGCTTAACCAGGATGTCAATGACTTATACACAGAAAATTACAAAAAAATGCTAAAAAAAATTAAAAATGGCCTAAATAGATGGAAAGATATTCCATACTCATGGATAGGAAGGTTGACTATCATCAAGATGTCAATCCTACCTAAACTGATCTACAGATTCAATGGAATACAAATACAAGTCCCAAAAACCTACTTTGAAGACTTGGAAAATCTGGTTACCAAATTTATATGAAAAGGAAAGAGACCTTGAATAGCTGATGGTATCCTAAAAAAGAAGAGTGAACTGGAGGTCTATCACTTACTGACTTTAAAGCTTATTGTAAAGCCACAGTGGTCAAAACAGCATGGTACTGGCACAAAGACAGAGGACTGACCAGTGGAATCGAATCGAGAATGCAGAGACTGACCATCAAATTTATGGACATTGAATCTTCCATGAGACTCTCAAATCCACTGAATGGAGACAGAATAGTCTTTTCAATAAATGGGCATGGGAGAACTGGATTTCAATAGCCAAAAGAATGAAAGAGGACCCCTAATTTACACCCTAAACAAAAATTAATTCAAAATAGATCAAAGACCTAAATGTAAATGCCAGTACCAAAAAATTTCTTGAAAAAAATGTGGGGAAACATCTTCAAGATCTAGTAACGGGAGGTAGCTTCTTAAACTTTGTACCTAAAGCACAAGGTGTGAAAGAAAAAATAGACAAATGGAACTCCTTAAGATCAAGAGCTTCACCTCAAAGGACTTTGTTAAAAAGGTGAAGAGGCAGCCAACTCAATGGGAGAAAATATTTGGAAACCACATATCAGATAAAGGTTTGATATCCTGTGTATATAAAAAAATCATGCAGCTCAACAACAAAAGAACAAATAACCCAATTATAAAATAGGCAGAGGAAATAGACACTTTTCTGAAGAGCAAATACAGATGGCTATAAAGCATATGAAGAGCTACTCATCTACACTGACTATAAAAGACATGCAAATTCAGACAATGAGATATCATCTCACACCTATAAGAATGGCTGCTATTAAACAAACAGGGAACTATAAATGTTGGAGAGGATGCAGAGAAATTGGAACTCTTATTCACTGCTGGTGGGAATGTAAAAGGGTTAAATCATTGTGGAAATCAGTTTGGTAATTCCTCAGAAAATTTAATATTGAGTTGCCTTATGACCTGGCAACACCAATACTTGATATATACCCAGAAGAGTTGAGGGCAGTGACGTGAACAGATATTTGCACACTGATGTTCATAGTGGCACTACTCACAATTGCCAAAAAATCGAAACAGTCCAGGTACCCATCAACAGATGAGTGGATAAACAACATGTAGTAAATGCATACAATGGAGTATTATGTAGCATTTAGACATGATGCCCCAAAATATATGACAACATGGATGAACTTTGAGGACATAATGCTGAGTAAAATAAGTCAGACACAAAAGAACAGATAATGTATGATTCTATTACTATGAGTGGTAAAGCCACCAGCGTTTTGGAGCAGCTAGATGGAAAAATCTGAGTTGAGGGCATGGTAGCCCGTGACAAACTCTGGGAACTGTTCTGTAGCTGTTTGTTGAAATGCGCTTTGAAAATTATTACTTTTTTTTCTTTCTTTTCTTTGTATATATATATATATATATATATATATTATATATATGTTATATGTATGTTATGTTTTACAACTAAAAACTGGCTAAAAAACTATAGGCAGTTATAGTATTATTAGATAAAATACATTCTGAAATAAAAAATTTGAAAATATTTAGTATTATGCTCACTACTATAGCAAGGTTGATATTTGTAATAACATTCTACTTAATGCTTTGAAAATGCACAGTTTTGATAGTTAATCAAATGGTATTTAAGATACTGTTTAATATTTAGAATTCAAGTAACTGTGATATATGTTTATAGATTTTTTTCCTTCTTTGCTTTAATTTTAAGTTGGTTTATGAAACATATTGTACAAACAGGCTTTATGATTGTTACTTTTTTTTTTTTTTTTTGCATGGACAGGCACCGGGAATCGAACCCGGGTCTCCAGCATGGCAGGCGAGAACTCTGCCTACTGAGCCATCATGGGCTGCGCTAGATATATATATATATATTTTTTTTTACATGGGCAGACTCCGGGAAGTGAACCCCATCCTAGATTTTTATTTAATTTGCCTATGGATAAGGAAGATATCCGTTTTAAGTGGTTAAGATTTCTATATGTTAATTGTAAAAATATTTGTATCTTCATATTTTCCTGAAATAAAGAAAATATTTAGTCATCACTAGTGCAATGCAGACATTTGTAAGAACTTTCTACTTGATATTATGAGAACATTCACAGTTTTGACAGCAGATCAAATGGTATCTAAGTTAGTTTTTAATACTTAGAATTTAAAAACTTTGCTATTCGAATATGTAGATTTTGTTTTCCTTGCTGCCTTAACTTTAAATTGATTTATGAGGCTTGCTGCACAAACACAGGCTTTACAATGATTATATCAATACTTAGTTTAAATATGCCTATGGTTAAGCTGACTAAGATGTCCATTTTTGGTGATTCTAAGTGTATTGTTTGCTTTCTTAAATAAATAAAAAAGAATGACGGTAATGCTAGAACAGCCTTTGTGAAATGTTTACCCAAAGAATTGCATTCCTTAAAGGGCACACAAAGGCTGGCTGGGGGGAAACCATAAGAGAACAATTCTTCCCCACATTCAAGAATTTTTTTCTTCATAAGCAGGCAGCAGGAATCAAACCCGTGTCACCGGCATGACAGACGAGAATTCTGCCACTGAGCCACCGTCGCACAGTCCCACATTCAAGAATTTTAGGGCAAATATAGAACAGCACAGATGAGAGATACAGAGAGCTTCAGAGCAACTGATCAAGAGCAGAACAAACACCCTGTGCTACAGGGCAGAACCTGGGCCATATCATCAGGAAATGCAAATGTAATAATAGGGAAAAAAACTATACCAGCACTGTGCAAAAGAACTTTCTGTGATGACAGAAATGTTCTGCACTGCCCACTATAGTAATCACTAGACACATGTAGCTACTATTCACGAACAACTCTACACGTTGACTAAAAATATGCATGAATGGCCACAAGGAGAGGAGGGGCTTGAACAACATTATAAAAAAAGCAAGTCCAGCCAAGGATGCCACATACAACTTTAGTTGCCCACCAGCACTTTTGAGTGTACCCAATCCTGGTGTAGTGTGGGAAAGGAAGGGTTACACCTTCAAATAAAGCAGGTCCTTTATTGCTGATTTCATGTTTTCCTGCTCCACAGGTCAACCAACAGAGCACCCACTCACTATCTACATTTCCACAAGAACAACAACAACAACAAAACACAACTTATAGCCAGCTACAAATATAGTGGAGGACATGAATTGACTGAACACCAGATAATCAATCTGCCTCATTGACACAAATTTATGGAACAGATTTTCATAGGGTGTGCTGTCTTTGCAGGATTTTATATGTTCTTCTCATTGTTGGATTGACTTATACTCCAATACACTAAGTAAATGTCCCTTAAAAATACCCAACAAATGTATAATGTTTCAGAATTTTAGGCAAATATATTGCACTCCATATATCTATGCATGTATATATATAAATACATATCTATACATGCATAATTTATTTTCATTCTATAATCAATTTGTAGACTCCTAGAAGAGCCACAATCTAAATATTAAGAAATAAATTTACAAGTTTTTAATTGACAGTAGCATTAAATAGTGAACTGAAGTCAAGGAAATGAAAATATCAAATTACGTATGCATTTTCCTACTCGTATGACAGATTTAGAATATAGATTATTCTAATATTCAGTGATCTCTTAATTTTAGTGCTTTTGTCGATGAACAATGATGTTACAAACAGTATGTATTTCCATTGTACAAAAATATGTAATCAAAATGTAGACTCATTCAAAAAATATAAAACTTCAACTTGCTGAACTTAAAAACCTTTAGATTAAATTGCTGGACAAAACTTCTTATTTTCCCTATTGAAACTGTTATATGTTTGTGTGTGTGTGCGTGTGTGTATCTCTGTGCCCACGCAAGATGCAGGAAAAGAGTATTTATTTTCTTGCTTAAGGATAATTACTTTATTTAAATTTAGAGATATTGTTTTTAGTTAAAATTATAAGAAAATATATGTAAAAAACTCAAATGATGAAAAGATATGGTTAATATTTTGAAAATCATCCTTGTTTTTCCCAACCATTGCATACACACACACACACAGTAAAGACACAATCATTTTTCAACTCTTTTGCAGAAATGAAAGAATTCCAAGACACATCAAATACAACTGTATGGCAACCAATTAGATAAATTAGATGATACAGACAAACTCCTAGGATGACAAACTATTGAAATTGACTCAAGAAGAAACGGAAAATCTGAATTAACCTATAACAAGCAAAGAGATTGAATTAATTATTTTAAAAAAACATTTTCAAAAAAGTAAAGCCTGAACCAGATGACTTCATTGAAAATGTTAACTTGAAGAAGAATTAATACAATCCTTAACATTTTTCAAAAAAACAGAAGAGGAGAGAATGCATCTTGTCTCAAAGAAGCCAATATTATTATCCTGATACCCAAACCAGGTAAAACATCACAAGGAAAGAAAACTATGGACCAATAACTCCTTATGAATACAGAGGCAAAACCGCTAAACATAATACTAACAAACTAAATCCAGCAATATATAAAACAAGTTATACATCATGACCGATTAGGGATTATCCCAGAGAATACAAGTTTGCTTTAACATACAAAAATCGATGTATATACCATATTGATAGAGTAAAGGACAAAAATCACATGAACATCAATATGCATACAAAAGAAGTATCTGACAAAATCCTACACACTTCCATGAAAAACACTCACCAAATTAGGAAAAGAAGGGAATTTCTTCAACCTCATATAAGGAATCTATCAAAGCAAAAAGCCATCGTTAACATCTACTTAAAGTTGACAGGTACACACTTTCCTCCTTAGATCAGAAACAAGTAAAAGATATCCACTCTCATCACTTCTATTAGACATTGTACTGGAGGTTCTAGGTATCAGGCACTAAAAAGAATTAAAAGGCATTGAGAATGTAAAGGAAGAAGTACTGTTACCTCTATTTGCAGATATCATACTCTTGAATATAGAAAATTCTAAGGAATCTACTAACACATTATTAGAAATAACAACTGAGTCCAACAAGGTTGCAGAATACAAGATCAATATCAAAAATCAATTGTCTTTAATGTACTTGTAGTGAACAATCCAGAAAGGAAATTAAGGAAACAATTCTATTTACAATAGCATCAAAAATTATTTACTTTGGAATAAATTTAATAAAAGAAATAGAAAAATGAACATTGAAAACCACAAACAATTATGGATAGAAATTAAAGAAGACTTAAATAAATGGAAAGCATACTATGTTCATGGGTGGGAAGATTCAATATTGTTAAGATGTCAGATTCTCCATAATCCTTACCAAAATCTCATCTGGATTTTTGGAGAAATTGACCAGCTAATCCTAAAATTCATATGGAAAAGCAATGCAAAGGACCAAAATTAGACAAACATATTCTCAAAAGGGGAGAATGAATTTAGAGGACTCACATTTACCAATTACAAAAATTACCATGTAGCTACAGTTGCCAAGTTGAGCTACTGGCATAAGGATATATATATATATATATGTATGTATGCATTCAGTTGTGTAAAAGAATACTTTCAACTAATGTTCCTGGTATAACTGGCAAAATAATGAACTTGGACCCTTACCTCATGTAATATACAGAAACTAAGTCAAAATTGATCATAGACCTAATTTAAGAGCTAAAACCATAAAACTCTTAGAAGCAAACATATGGATAAATCTTCCTGAGTTGGGTTAAGCAATAGGTTCTTCAATATGACACCACAGCACAAGCAACAAAAGAAAAATAGATACATTGGGGTTTTGTCAGAGATACTTGCAAGTGAGAATGCCCAGTGTGAAGGAGGTGTAAAGAAAGAACAGCATGGTACCACATGGGGATGTAAGCTCTCTACTAAAACCCTGTGTCCTAGAATAATTCCAGTCACCTATTAGGTTGTCCAGTAAAAGTGTGTTGAAAGATGCCAGTTGATATAAATATAAATTGATGCAACTTTTTTGGTAGCAATTTGGACATATATGCCATTCATTAAAAAGCACAGACCTTTTGTCTATTGTTTCCAGTTCTAAGTATCCAAAACAAACCATAGACCACATTCCCAGAAATGAATATTCAAGAATAGTCACTGCAATTTAATTCATTCATTGAATAGATGCTTATTAATTGCTTAATGTATACCAAAAATGTATTAACGCTGCAAATACAGTGGTGAACTATACAGCATACTGTTTCCCTCTTTTGACAAATAATATGATTGATGGTATAGAAGTATTTGATTAGATAAAAATTTGTGGTAAATTAGAAATAGAAAGATATTTTTCAACATGACCTTAAAACAGATTATTTCACAGAAAAACAAGACTAAGATAAAACCAAGGAAGTAATTTGACATTGTTCTTGATATTATAAACAATATAAGATAATAAGAAAAGTAGATTTTAAAATTATCATTGTAAAAATGAAGACACAATCAACATTATTTGCAATCTATTAGACTATTCCCAAAAATCCCAAATAAATGAAAGATAACTAAAATTAATCAAGTTTAAAATTAGACAATTTTAGCTCTATCAGCCTTAATTAATTTCAAAATATACAAAATTCAAATATTTACACTGAACAAACCAGCACAGGAAAATCACTACTTCAAAATATTTCAAAATCTTACTGAAGGACATAAATTGCTTTAAGGAAATGAAAGGCATATCTTACATTTGAATAAGAAGCTTCAATGTTAAAGGGAAATCATTTCTCTCCAATTTTTTAATCAATTTAATTCAAAACAAATAAAAAATCCCCAAAGAACATTTGGCTATAAACTTGAGAGTTAAAAAGTGAAAGGAAGAGAGGAAGACAGAAAGAAAGAAAGGCAAGAAATGCCAAAGAAAGAGCAGCAAAGGAAGGAAGGAAAGAAGGGAGGGAGGGAGGGTGGAGGGAAGAAGGAAGGAAAGGTTGCCATAAAGAAAAAAAGGTTAAAAAATCTTTAGAATTAAAAATGTATGGCACTTGCACAGGTATAGATAGGCAAATCAATAGAATATAATAGCAATTCTTGAAAGAGCACTAAATATGGAATTTTTCAGATAGATGATGAGAGGTTTTATCAAACCAGTATAGAAAAGATAGAAAAATAGCCTTTAGGGAAAAATGAAATAATCCATATTTTAAAATAAAATCTGAAAAGCTTAAAATCTTTAATGAAAAGTAAGACAAAAATTAGAAAAAAAATTATAAAAATAGCTGGTTTTAGATGTGAATGTCATTTTGGAATGTGGCAAATCATAAAGAAAATGAAGGGAAAACCATTTGCATAAAATTTAGAAAAATGTATGTAGTTAAAATATTATAAGTAATATTAAACTTAATTTAAGAAATTTGTTATATATCCCAAAGGCTTACTATCTAGTAACCATAAGAGTTCTTACATCAATAAGAAAACCTAGTTAGCAACCAACAGAAAAAAAAATGGAGAATGAACAAAATATTCACCAAAAGCAGAACTGAAATGACCAATAAATACATTTTTAAAAGTGCACCTCACTAGGTGCGGTAGATTGTATACAAATATGGCCACAATAATTTCCCCCTTCCTACATTCCTTGCTATATGGCTGAGATTTTGCCACTTCTTTCATAGAAAATTGGAATCTATTCTACTTTCCTTTAATCTGAGTGGGTTTTGATTTTGTTCATTTTGTTACTGTGGTTATCGTCATTTTATTTATTTATTTATTTATTTATTTTTGCATGGGCAGGCACCAGGAATTGAATCCAGGTCTCCAGCATGGCAGGTGAGAACTCTACCTGCTGAGCCACCATGGCCCACCCTGTCATTTTGTTTTGTTGTTGTTGTTTTTGGGGGTGCATGGTCCGCGGACCCCTAACTGTTGTCATTTTAAAATCAGTAAACATCAAGGGGACGTTATAAAAAGGATCAGTATCATAGCAACTCCATATTAAATTTTCATGTCTTTGGGAATTTCAGGTAGTGAACCCAAAAGCATTAAGCATACAGCAGTGAAATATAAGAAGCACACACTGAATCACATATAAGTAATTTCTAGGTTACCCTCAACTTCTGTCTCCTTCACAACATACCATATATTGAATTTTCTAGAGAGCATGACAGTGGCCACAAGGTCATGGGTTCCCTCTGCACCTCTTGAAGCCCTCTGCAAGCAGGAGCCTGACACACCTGGCAATCATTTTACTGAATTAAAGGATGAACTAAGGTATGCTAGCATAGTATGTAATGGAACAAAACCCTTTCCAAACTGAGTTTAAGTGATGTTCAATAGCTTCATGGTTGGATTATCCATACCCCCACTATTACCCAGTACTGTGACTAACAGAAAACGGAACTTACTTCTTTTGGAGAAAATATTAGGCCACATTCCAGAGATGTCTTTTCCTCCAACTCCAAAGAATATTTATAAGGAACTGCAGGGTCTATGAATACCTCTATGAGACAGAAAAAAGGATACAGATATAAAATAGAGCCAGATACATATCTATAACACCATAATATTTGGAAAATATAAACTTTGATAAATTTCACCCACTTCATAAAGCAATTAATGAGAATGTGTGCAAGGTTCTATAACGTTACTGGGTAAAGAATCGTTCTTAATTCCAAGATGCTAGCCAGCAAACCTGATATTCAAACATGCAACAAACATACATTCAACCAGCAACAGAAACAGTAAACCCATTTAAAAAAAAAAAGCCTCCAAAGTTTGAGAAGCATATCACAGTCACATTCAGATGAATGTAAGAAGAAAAAAACAAAAGGCACGGGCAAGTAAATGATTGAATCTCAGATCTGAGAGCTCCCTCTCCAGTAAAGATGAAGCAGGGAAGAACCTGACCTCCTTGGATGCCTCAAGAAGTCCACAAAGAAGACAACCACACTTTTATACAAGGGAACTCCTTGACAAAATGGAATTACTCCAGGTGCAAAGGCCTGTAAACATATAGAAACAATTGTTGCATAGTAATGCAAACTTCAGGCGCAAAAGGTAAGAGTGGGAAGTTTAATGAGTGGCTATTCCTCCACTAGAAAAATGAATGAGCTGGGAAAAAAGATTGGAATTAACTAGATAGTAACACTGTAACCAGAATGAACATCTAGAACAACTACAAGAGGATCAGAGGAAGTGAAAGGCTACTGAGAGTTCAGCTTTTGTAAGTGAAAACATGGATCAGTGACCAGTTTCCATTCAGTGGCAGCAGCTACTGAAGAGGCTGTGCCCAAGCAGCCTGGACTCCGGGAACAATTGGCGCCTGGGCAGGCAGAGGAAACCTCCCTCTCCAGAAGTTGGAATTGAGGATCAAGGTGGTCTTCAGGATACCTGAGGCACCAGCGTGGAAGCTGGCATCAGTTTTTGGCCCTCTGAGTCAGCATACCTTCTTTGCCTGCTATTTTAGTTTTCTTTTTCTTTTTTTTTTCTTCTGGGTATGGGCATTTCCTGGTGGGTGGATCTCTGTGTGTCTGGTACAGACAGAAGATTTGTTTTGGGCCGTGTCAGCAGCAGCCACTTCTGGCCTCACATCAGCAGCTGCCAGCACTTAAAGAGCCAGTGCACCTTTTTTATTGTTTGCGTTTCTTCTTCCTCTTTCTTATATTGTTTAGTCTATCAGATCCCTAAGGGCCCAGCATAGATGCTAGACTGGGTTTAGGAGTTCTTGGCAGAAAGATCACCTAGCTTTACAACAGCATCTGCTGGGACATAGCCAGGGCACCTCTTTTTGTGGTTGCTGGTGGTGGTGGTTGATTATTTTTTCATTCTCTGTTTCTGACAAAAATTGGTAAATTATATAATAAAAATTAAATAATGCCCTAAGGAAGCAAAGGAAAGTAACAATTTCAAACAGCTGGATAAGGGGATGAGGCTAATGATTTCAAGGATTCAGGAAGGTGAAGCTAGTTTTCAAAGGAGGGTGGGATCTCACATAGCAAAGATAGAAGGGTACACGCTATCCTAGGGGAAGGGAGCCCCGTGCAATTGGGAGGAAATGAGTAATACGATATGGCTTCAGCCCATGGAGACTGTGATGGGAGAGGTGACTAGAAAAACAAGATGCGTCATAGTCATTACCAAAGGACCCTGATACAATCATATGAAAAATTAGAGTCTAATTTGTGAAAGAATGGCATTTAGGTGTTAAAATATCTGTAATAATAAAATGCATTTCCAGGACATTTTAAGAATAAACTTGATTGCAAATTGCTATTAATTGTTAAGGTCATGTAATGTGCCCCCTAGACTGTTTCCAAACCTCTGTGATTGGTAATAGGAAACCAGCAGAGTTTTGTAAGCTGAGAAGAGGTGGATCAGATCTGTGCTTTAAGGAGAACCCTCTGGGATCAGTATGAAGAGAAAGGTCTGGAGGCAGAAAACAATTGGATGAGATGTCCCAGTGACCTGGAGGGAAGTCAAAAGCTAGGGTTAAAGCAGAGAGGAGGAAAGGAAGGCACTTTGCCAAGTACCTCTGTAGAATAATCAGGAAAAGTCTGTGATCCATTGAATGAGGGGGATGGGAGGAAATGGGACAGTCAGTAAGAGTAAATGTTAAAACTACTAAAGTTCCAAAATCCAGATTTTTAAAAAATGAATATAGATTTTATATACATTTGCAACTGCCTACTGTCACCTTTTCTGGGCTGTTCTACAGGGTCCTCAAATACATGCTCACCTAAACCTGATCCTCTTCCTGCATTCCACCAACTATGAACATGCCAGCAACTTCAGCTACCTACTACTTAGAATTCAGATCAGGGAGTGACTCGAGACTCCCTCCTCTTCCTTAGTACCCACATCTACCAAGCCACCAAGTCAGAGCATTTGTACTTTCTCAGCACTGAACCGAAGCAAGATAGACTAGGGTATCCAGGCTGTGGTCCTTGGTTCCCATTCAGCTCCGAAGGAGTTAATGCACAGCTGCAAACTCCATGGGATGAGAATTTTCCCTAAAGCCCCCAAAATCCCTCAGACCATAAAGCTTGTAAAATCATGGGCCCAAAGCAGACTGAAACCGAAACTTTAAAATCACTGTTGCCGTGTCTCGCTCTTGAGCATGTCTGTGCTAACTCCTTTAGGTGTATTAACCTTTCAATACACTTTACTGCTGACTGCTACTGGCCCTTTCTTGTCCCTGAATTCTTTCACGCAACGAAACTGTAAACCTGGAATGGGGCTTGGATGACTCTGGTGTCAGCAGAGCTCCAGTTACAGTACCTTTGGACATTCTTCCTTCCTCCCCAGCATAATTGCCTGAGGCCAGTCTCTCAGCACCTCTCATTTGTATGGCCACAACTTCTAACTTGTCTCTTTGTCTCTGGCCTTGCCCTCCCCACTCCCACCTCTATGCCCAGCCCATTCTCCACATTGCTCCAAAAGGAAAATGTGTGAAGCACAAGCCTGATCATGCCACTGTCTGGATGGCAATCCTTTAATAGTGCTGCCTAACCTCTAAGATAAAAGTTCAAGAAAGGCCCTTGGTGACCGAGTCCCCAGCTGCACCTCCAGTCCTGCCCACCAATGCTCTGGATATCCTGAACTACATACAGACTCATGTCTAGACCTTTACTCACATTCAGATCTCCTTTGCTTGTGCATCTCCTCCTCACTTCGATTAGGCATCAACTCCTCCAATAAATCGTTCCTCATTGTTTAGTCTTGGCTAGTTTCCCCAGTATGTATTCTCGTAGTATGTGCTCCCCAGTGTCTACTTCCTCAGAATGTACTTCCACAGATTATAGTAATTATTTGATTCCTTGTCCATCTCGCCCACTGTCCTGGGTGGTCTCTATTTGCTTGCCTCAATACAATAGCCACCCTTCTCTGCTTTGTCCTGACTTTTATAAACAGAATGATTTAGGCTCCCTCACCTTTCAGCCTCTGCTTGTGTTGGGCCACTGAGAGGTACCAGTAAGACACCAGAGGGAGAGAGAAGTCAGAGTATTTATGCCCCTAGTCCCTCTCTGCCTAGGCTGTAGGCAGTGGCTGTATTCCTTACAGTATAGCTGTAGACCGGTACGTCCTTGAAAGCTTCACCTCCCATGGGGCTCTCAATAACATCTTCCATCCTCTTGCCCCTTCGAGCCTAGGGGTGGCAGCAACTCTCACCTTTTACTGGCCTCTACTGGCCCTGCTCCCATCTCTGTGAGTGATTCTTTCATTAAACTCTCTTCTTTTTAACCTTGTGAGTCATCTGTTTACTACTGAGATCATGGCTGATACACTTACTGTACACTTCTTGAGAACATGAAAATGCCTTATCTTTACAGACTGAGAGTGTAGTATGTAGCAAATACTAGGGATTCAACATTTATCTATTGAAGATGAACTAAGAAAAATAAGGGTCAGCAAACTTTCTCTAAGGTTCCAGACAGTAAATATTTTAGACTTTGCAGACAATGTGGTCTTTGTCATAATTACTCACCTCTGCTGTTACAGCATGAAAGCAGTCGTAAACAATGTGCACACAAATGAGTGTGTCTGTATTCTAAAAAAACTTTATTTACAAAAACAAGTAGCAGACTGGATTTGGTTCATGGGCCTAAGTTTGCTGAACCAGGACTAAGCAAATGAAATGCCCTAATAAAATTAACATTTTGTTTAAACTTAACAGAAAGACACCTAATGCATGTTTTAAACATACACAGAGCACTATCCAAAGACATTTACTCAAAACTCTTGAACAATTAAAACAAGCAATAAATAATTGTGTTTTCATGTGTTTTATATACCGAATATACTTAATTTACTATATTAAGTCAACTAATAAGCAAGGTTAAATATCAAATATCACCAACGTTTTCTAATACTTATATGACATCTTTCTAGGGATAAAAACATCCTGGCTTATGTAGTATAAAACTCATGCACTGAGTTATTAAAAATATTTGAGAATAACTGCCCTTATACTAGTTTTCCAATTATACCTTAGAGCAACTTAAAATGATTTTACTTGTACAGTGGTAAAATAATTGTATAAAATATATACCTGATTTGCCTTTAAAATCCATTGAAAAATTTCGACACACTTGTAGATCAAACTCCATCGTGGCACGAGTTATACCTTTGTTCTTTATTATAAATGGAATAATCTGGGTGCCACCAACATAGGTGCCACTGAAATTAAACACATTCTAAAATTTAAAAAATAAATAATAATTAGAAAGTAAAGCTATAGTTTATGAAAAATGTAAACTGAAAATTATACTGTTGTGTCAAGGACATCATTAACTGCAAAGCAGAACTCTATATGAATTAGTCACCTTTTCCTCCTTCCCACTGATACAATCACAGTTGCCAAATCCTGTTAATTTTGCCAGCTAGTCTTTACCTTTTATCCTCATTTTAACTGTTTGAAATCAGTAACTCATCACTTTTCATTTAGTCTCTAGATTTTGATATTCTCTAATCCACCCCCCTCCACAACTAAGTAATAATTAAACTAATTGAGAATCTAACCAAACCTCTTCTCTTTATATAACTTTGATGGTTCCCCACCATCTATACCATCAATAGTACAATGTGCAAGTTCCTTTGAGGGCTCACAAAAAGCTCACCATGGCCTTCCTCTGCCTCATTCTCCAGCCTTATTTAGTTCCACTTTCACTCTATCACTTAACATCTCAACGAGCTGTGTTTTGTCATTTCCAACCCACACTTTGATACTTTAACCTTCCGTATCTCTATCATATTGTTCCTTCTGTGAGGAGGGCCTTTTCTTAGCTTGTGATTGCCTGATAAAATATTATGTATCCTACAAGTCCAAGTTAGATGAACCAGAATTATGCTCAGGAATACCATTGTTCTTTTTATTTCCTTATGACATATAAACAACTATGCATAGTTTGTTTATTTGTTGACATATCTATCTCTCCTTACTTGATCTTAAGCCTCATCCATGTTTACATCCCTAGCACTTCTCTGACACCTACCTTAAATATATAAGGACTATTTACTTGATGAATCTGAACTCCAGCTCATATGCCAGGTATATGCCTATATCCCCAAATATTGTAGGATTCCTCCTTCTAGTAGAGTTACTATAGATACTCTATAGTTCCTTAGTAAAAGAATTACATACAACATTAAAAGGGGAATGATGCAATAATGTTAAAATGCTGAGGCAAATTTTTTATTAAGGTCAACTGGCCACTATTTGTTTCACTTAAAAATATCAACCCAGACCTATAGTTGAACTTTACAAACTTCAAAAAGTATAATGAAAATGATACTATGTGTCTTGATACCCTTTAGGAAATTTTAGGCAAATGAGCATAAATGTAAGGCCAGAGTGGGATGAGAGGAATGATTTTTTACTTATATAGAGCATTAATTTTCCATTATCCTTTTCAATGCTTTTCAATACCTCTAAAATCCAACATATGAAGAGCCTATTGATTAGATTATATTAATACAAAGCCCTGTAAATGACTCATTATATCATAACATGGGCAGGCACCGGGAATCAAACCCAGGTGTCCAGCATGGCAGGTAAAAGTTCTGCCTGCTGAGCCACCATGGCCCACCCTTTCTTTTTAACTTTTTTTTTCATTAGTTTTTAAGATGAGAAAATAAAGTAGTATAAGTCACAATTCTTGTCTAATCCTTATTCAAGGAAAGATGCCATGCTAGAGGAAGGAAAAAAACACTCTGGATACTACAGGATTTGATCTACTGGATCCACTGTAGACTTGTATAAGTTATTTTAGTATCTGTCAGTATATCTGAACTTTATCATACCTTGGACACTGAGTAAAACAGAGAATAGAAAGCTATAACTTAAACCCAGACACCAGAATTGTGGTGATGCCATTAAAGTGCAGACAAGCAGTGAGGCCTCATCTGAGGCAGCCAACTGAACTCTCTCTCCTCAATTTCTGCTCAGGTTACTTCTACGCCAGAATGGTCCTGGTTGTTGCAGTATTAATGGGAAAGTATAAAATATGGGCAGATATCCTGAAAATAATATGACTGCTACTATGATGTAAATGTTCTCAGAGTGCTTTAGGTAGATAAAAGAAGGATTGTGAGTGCTCTGAAAGACCACAGAAAGTTTCTTTGGTAGATGAGACCAGACCTATCCAATTCTGGAAGGACTAGCCAGAAAACAAAAGGTAGGGGTGTGTGTGTGTGTGTGTGTGTGTGTGTGTGTGTGTGTGTGTGTATGCATGTATATGTGTGTTGTTGAGCAGTTAAAATGAATACAATGCAGCTACACGCATCTTAGATGAACTTCAGAAACACAATATTCAACTAAATGTAACTGAGTAAAGACTACAAACAGTAGGCCTTTGTCATAATGCTCAAAAACAAACACAATTAAATAATGAATGGTTAAGGGTTCATACATATATGGTGACACAGTGAGAAAAACATGGAAGTGGCTGTATCTTGTGAGGGGCAAGATCATGATAAAGCATACAGACGGTTTTAATGGTATCGGTAGTGTTATGACACTTAAGTCCAGTGGTAAATTTGCAAATCTTCATTTAAATTTATCCTTCATCATATAACATGTATTCATTTCTATGTGTCTAATTGCTACATAATAGAATATTTTAAACAAAAATATGCTCAGTAGGGAAATACAACCAATGAAAACTGTGACATAAAATGATTATACAAATAGGTAACTTACTCACCGGATTGATTTCAACATTAGCAATCTCAACAGATCCGCCAATTCTAAGGTCTATTGTATTTGCACGGCGAATGGCAATCTTATTTAGGAGAAATATAAAACTTTGTAGAAACAACATCAAAATATAATCATACATGCTTAAATATTAGCTGGCATCTACGTAACATTTTTTTTTTTTTTATCCATGGGCAGGCACCAGGAATTGAACCTGGGTCTCCAACATGGCAGGTGAGAATTTTGCCACTAAGCCACCATTGCGCCACCCTACGTAACATTTTATAACTTAAATAACCATCACATCTTATAAATTTCACAAGATTTATTCAGGCAGTTATCACATTTCTTGTTGAACAGAGTTGATACTCCTGAGAAGAGTGAGTGCTCATCAATTAAAATTGCCATCACAGATGGAATCACATGAAGGCATGTGAAACTTGACTGCAAAGTTCTAACCATTTTTTATTCTCTGTAGCCCTTTTTTTTCTCATTTAATTTCACTAAGTAAATCAAAACTAAGACAAACAGGAAACTTCAACATACATTTTCCCATAGAAAGATAGAAAGATCCACCATAACCATAATAATGATAATAATAGCAGCTAACGACTGATGAGTATAGGGGCCAAGTATAATGTTGAATACTTTATCTTCTTTTTATTCCTCAGTATCCTATAAGGTCACTATTGTTAACACCCGTAATATACAAATGAGGAAAATTTAGGATTAGAAAAACCAAGTAATTTGTCTATTTCTTGAGGTTACACAGCTTGAAATCAGCAGTGGTTAAACTTGAACCAAAGACCATCTAAAGAAAAAAAAAAGCATATTCTTATCTTTTACAATCAACTGCCTCCAAGGAAATTAAGACAGTAGAATAACTTAGTTGTATAATTCCTACAAAATAGAGAACTATAGATTATCTGTACATATAACTTGTTTAGTAAAATCTCAGAAACACAAAAATATTGTTCTTGAAAGGCCCCTCTATATAAATATAGGAAGGAGTCGAGATCTAGATTTAAATCTAAATGTTTATTATATCTTTCATTACATATTTTCCTATAACAGTGAAATACAGTTCTTAAGCTGTTTATTTGTGGGCCAGACAAATCAGCATCCACTCCATTAAGAAACATATTCTTTAACAATCCATTGTTATGGGATACTGAGGGAGATAAAGCTATTCACTTTGAGCTGATGACAGGGTAAATGTATACTTTTTTAATGTGAGTAAATGCACACAGTTAATCATCAGGTAGAAGACCAACAGCATTTCATCTTGAACTTTCCAATTAAATACATTTTTAACCAAGCAGTTCTTACCTGTTTTATTAATTCTGATTAATGAACACTTAGAAAAATGTCTAAAATCAAGGTGATATCATTTCCTTTACATAATTCCTAAAACATCAAGCAGTAAAACATTTTGTGTGTGCTATAAAATACAGAAGATGTTGATAGCATATAGAATTTGCCCTCAATTCATATGGTCATTAACGCTTTTAGAACTGCTTTCCAAAATTAAATTTTCCTCCCTAAGTTACCTAACTAATGCCAAGAAAAAAAGCCACCTTTGCTTTATAAATAGTGAGGGTTTGTTACAATTCAGAAATGTCAACTATCTTCAGTTTCATGTGAAAAGTGCTTCATTGATAAAAAGATCCATTTCAACTTACTAGAAATTTTCACCTCCAATTTCCATGAAACATATTTCCTCCAAACATCTCCAACAAATTCTGTTACCCAATTTCACAATAGATGGTGTAAGTAAAATAATTTATTTTTTAGATCTCTAAAAACGCACTTCTTTAAATCTGACTCATTTACTAGAGAAATAATAGAAACTTTAAAAATTGTCCACTATCATAGTTTAAACTTATTTAAATTTAAAATTTAAACCTATTTCCAATAGAAGAAACAATTAAAACAAGTTTTCTAAGAATAAAACTATGCATATAATTTTACATCATGTTATGTATTAAGTATTTTAAACAACCAAACAACCCGACTTAGACATTATTTAAGGTGCAAATAAATGCATATATAGACATACCTTTGCTCTTGTATCAAATTTTTCTGCCACACTGGGTGTACAGGAGATATTGAGGATAGTTAGTCCTCCCAATGGAATTACTCCTTCTGATGGAACAATTTTAATGGTAGGCAAAAGGCTCTGGTCACAAACCTATGAGAGAAAATTTGCAGAAATGCTACATTATCCTTTAAAGCTACTGTTTCAAAGCTTTCATAGAAAAGCTTCCAAATTACTATGTAGAAAGAGGACCCCAGGGCCCAGGGCTTGATACAATTTTGTAATTATCAAACGGTGGATGCACATATACTTTGAACTTCAACAAGGAATTGCTAGCTTAACCCAACAATCAGAACCTTCCATGGTGGCACCTTCTGATTAAAACTGGATGATAAAGTTTATTATCTGGAGTTGCTTTCAAGGCTTTGCAAAATTATAAAGAACAGATATATCTGTTAGAAACACAGTTATAGACAGTACTTTTACAATTTGCCTATTCTATTTTCTAAACAAAGAAATGAAAGCAAAGTTAGTAAGGAAGCAGGACAATGATCTCATCTCCTCTTAATTATCTCCTTGATAGAAAGGCTAACGCTTAAGATATCATTTTGATCTTCAAAAAAGGTATAAATAATTTACCAAGGATTTATGATGTGGTTTGTCAGAAGCCAATTTAGGCCTACCTATCATGCTTTGAGCCAGAATAATTTAAATGGAAATTGATCAAAATATTTTTAGAGGTGAGGAAACAGACTAGTTATTAATGTAAAAACTAATCCTGAAGCAACAGAGAACACAAGGGTATCCTGATTTGTGTATTAAGGCCAAAGAGTTGATATGAGACACTAAAGACAAGTAAATGTAAAATCTGAATGAAAGATCTCAAACACATATCACTGCTGCCACCATTGTTGGGAGAAAGGGATGGCTTAACATATTTCTCAATTAAAAAAAAAAACCAAACAACTCTAAGATGGCTGAATAGGACAGGTGGAGTTCACCCCTGTTCCAGGGAATAGCGAGAGTAGGGATGGGAAGGTGACTGGGATGGCAATTCCAGGGTATAAGTGACCTGGAAAGTTCTTCTACACCACATAGGGAAGCCCTGGTTACAAAAGCTTAAGAATTGAGATGCAGAGACCCAGAGACCATCCAGCTAGTGCAAACAGCCCAGCATGCTCCTGACCCATGTCCTGCAATTCCCATGAACTGTGCCCTGCCTCTACACACTCACACATCTGCATCCTGGACACCCTGAACCCCTCTACCTATGCAAGGACATATCCACGTACTACCCTCCCTAGGCCCCGACCTCTGTGCCACCTACCCCACACACTGATGCTCACGGTCCCCACACTCCACACACCTACCCACATCCTGACTGCGCACCAGCCCCTGGGCATCCACTCAGAACCCCACCCGCTTCCCACTGTGTCCTCTGTGTCCCCCACACTGCACCCTGCTCCTGCACTCCAAGGCCTGCCTAAGCTGCATCCCACCCCCACCACGCCCATACTTCACCTCCACAACCCAGCACTCAACACCCTAGTTTCACAGGCACCAGTGTAGTGTCCCCAACCTGTGCCTATACCTGCTCTGGAACCTGTCACTGCACTGTTGTGCCCTGCATCCTGCTCCACATCCATCCCACAAATAAGAAGCTTTAGTCTACTGAAGGAAATCCACTTCCAAAGTAACCCTATCAAGATATTTACATGCCTTGAAGGCAACAGATCACTAAGCATATCATGATGCAGACAGATATGGCAGAGCTTAATGACCAAATTAAAGCGGTAGTGTTCCAGTTTGCTAGCTGCCAGAATGCAGCACACCAGAGATGGGTTGCTTTTAAGAAAAGGGGATTTATTTCACTAGTTCTTCAGAGGAAAGGTAGCTAACTTTCAACTAAGGTTCTTTCTTACACAGGAAGGCACAGGGCAATCTCTGCTGGCCTTCTCTTCAGGCCTCTGGGTTCCAACAACTTTCCCCAGGGTGATTCCTTTCTGCTCTCCAAAGGCCTGGGCTGAGCTGCGAGTACTGAGATGAGGTATGCTGAGCTGCTTGGGCTGTGCTGTGCTGCACTCTCTCATTTAAGCACCAGCCAATTAAGTCAAACATCATTGCAGTAGGCATGCCTCCTAGCCGACTGCAGATATAATCAGCAACAGATGAGGTTCACGTACCATTGGCTCATGTCCACAGCAACAGAACTAGGTGCCTTCACCTGGCCAAGCTGACAACTGAATCTAACTACCACAAGTCCACCCCTTGTCAACTTGGCAACTATACACATCACCTTAAACAATATTAAGGTGCAAAAAATTCTTTTCTGGCTGTGGACCTGTGACTCTCAAAACAAGTTGTCTGGTGCCAATATGCAAAGGAGGGACAGTCACAGGATCCATAGGGAGAAATTGGAAAGAAAACCTGCAGGGCAAACACCATTGGATTTCAAAATCTGAAAGTCATTTATCCTTCAGCTTTAGAAAGTGGCAGTCCTACCCTTTCCAAGGACCTATGCAGTGACCCGCCTCTTTCCAAATCAACCTTAGGGAACATTGAGGAGACCACCTTTTTCTCGACTTCACTCTCCAGGCATCAGGGACACACCAGGGCTCTTGGCCATTTCTGGGGCACACGCTCAACCCCTCCATGTGGTGGCAGCCAGGCTCTCCCCAGTCCCCAGGGAGCATGCTGTACCTTCTCAAAGGCTTGAGGTGGCACAACTCTTCCACTGCAATGAGGTGGGAGACTCATCCTCACCCTTCAGGGTAAATTCACCCTCTCCATGTATATGAGTGAGTCCACTCTCCTGGCCAAGATTTCTTGGCTTCAGACTTGAGCTTCCATGGTTCTCACTCTGCAAACTCCAATTTCTCCCTTTTGTGTCCTCCTTTGTCAAGATTGGCAGTGGTTTCATTTACACCAACAGTCTCTTCAAGCACTCCAGGGCTTCTCCATCATTCTGTCCACAGTTCCTCCAAAATCTTCCCTTTAGCCATCCAAAAAAAACCATTCCAACATATCTGGTATTTGCAAACTGCAGCAGCACCCCACTCTCCAGTACCAAAATCTATTCTAGTTTGCTAGCTGGCGGAATGCCACACACCAGAGACAGATTGGCTCTTAAGAAAATGGGATTTAATTCATAAGTTCTGCAGAGGAAAGGCAGATAACTTTCAACTAAGGTTCTTTCTTACGCAGGAAGGCACAGGGCAATCTCTGCTGGCCTTCTCTCCAGGCCTCTGGGTTCCAACAACTTTCCCCAGGGTGATTCCTTTCTGCTCTCCAAAGGCCAGGGCTGAGCTGCGAGTGCTGAGATGAGGTACACTGAACTGCTCGGGCTGTGCTACGTTGAGCTCTCTCATTTAAGCACCAGCCAACTAAGTCAAACATCATTCATTGCAGCAGGCACAACTCCTAGCCGACTGCGGATATAATCAGCAACAGATGAGGTTCATGTACCATTGGCTCAAGTTCAGAGCAACAGAACTAGGTGCCTTCACCTGGCCAAGTTGACAACTGAATCTAACTACCACAGGCAGGAAGATTAGTTGAGGATATAATGGGGGAAAACTTCCCAACAGTTATAAAGGGTATAAATATGCAAATCAAAGAAGTCCAACAACTCCAAATAGAATAAATCCAAATAGGCCTTCCCCAAGACACATATTAATCAGTCTGTCTAATGTTAAAGAAAAGCAGAAAATCCTGAAAGTGGCAAGAGAAAAACAATCTACTACATAGAAGGGAAACCACATAAGACTGAGTTTGGACTACTCAACTGGCATTACGGAGGCAAAAAGACAGTGGTATAATATGTTTAAGCTCTTGAAAGAGAAAGACTTCCAGCCAAGAATTCTGTACCTAGTCAAATTGTCCTTCAAAATTGAGGCAGAGGTTAAAATTTTCACAGACAAATAAATCCTGAAAGAATCTGTCAAGAAGAGACTGGCCGTACAAGAAATTTTAAAGGGAGTTCTGCCCGCTGAAAAAAAAAGGACAGGACAGGGAGGTCTGGAGGAGGGCACAGAATTGAAGAGTACCAGTAAGGGTAACTTAAAGGATAAAAAGAGAGGGAAAAGAAAATATAGATTGGACAAATAAAATCCAAAAGATAAAATGGTGGATTCAAGAAATGCCTTTTCAGTAATAACTTTGAATGTTAATGGACGAAGCTCACCAATTAAAAGATACAGATTGGCAGAATGGACTAAGAAATACAATTCAGATATATGTTGCTTACAAGAGATTTATCGTGGCCAAAGGATACAAATAGATTGAAAGTGAAAGGATGGAAAAAAAATGTTCCATGAAAACTGTAACCAAAAGAAAGCAGGAGTAGCTATATTAGTGTTAGACAAAATAGACTTTAAATGTAAAGGCATTATAAGAGACAAAGGACACTATATATTAATAAAAGGGACAATTCACCAAGAAGAAAAAACAATCATGGATGTTTATGCTCTCAATCAAGGAGCTCCAAAGTATATGAGAGAGACATTGGCAAAACTGAAGGGAGCGATAGATTTTCAAGAATAACAATAAGAGATTTCAATAAAAAAACTCTCCTCTATAGTTAGAGCAACCAGACAGAAGATCAGCAAGGAAATAGAGAATTTAAACAATTTGATAAATGAATTAGATTTAACAGACACATATAGGTCATTACACACCAAAACACCAAGATATACGTTCTTCTCTAGTACTCATGGAACATTCTCTAGGATAGATCCTATGCTGGGACACAAAACAGATCTTTATAAATTTGAAAACATTGAAATTATTCACAGTACTTTCTCTGACCACAATGAAATGAAGCTGTAAATCAATAACTACCAAACAACAAGAACTTTCACAAATACATGGAGATTAAATAATGCAATCTTAAACAACCAGTGAGTTGAAGAAATTGCTAGAGAAATTGGTAGCTATCTGCAGAAACATGAAAACTAGTACACTACATATCAGAACTTATGGGATGTGGCAAAGGCTATGCTGAGAGGGAAATTTATTGCCCTAAATGCCTATATTAAACAAAAGGAGAAAGAGCAAAAATCGAGGACCTAATTGCTCACCTGAAGGAACTTGAGAAAGAACATCAAACTAACCCCAAAGCAAATAGAAGAAGAGAAATAACAAAGATTGCACAGAGTTAAATGAATGGGAGAACAAAAAGAACAATTGAAAGAATCAATAAAACCAAAAGTTGTTTATTTAAGAAAATCGATAAAATCAATGGACCGCTATTAAGGCTGACAAAGAATTAAAAAGAGAGGGTGCAGATAAACAAAATCAGAAATGAAAGGGGGATCGTTACCACAGACCCTGAAGAAACAAAAGAAAATCATAAGAGGATACTATGAACAACTATATGCCAACAAACTAGACAACTTAGATGAAATGGACAAATTCCTGGAACACAAACAAGCTACAATAATTTAGGAAGAAATAGAAGATCTCAACAAACCAATCATAAGTAAAGAGATTCAATCAGTCATCAAAAATCTTCCACAAAGAAAAGACCAGGACCAGATGTCTTCACAAGGGAATTTTATCAAGCATTCCAAAAAGAACTAACACCAATCCTGCTCAAAGTTTTCCAAAAATTAATGAAAAGGGAACACTACCTGACTCATTTTATAAAGCTAACATCACTTTAATACAAAACCAGGTAAAGATGCTACAAGAAAGGAAAACTACAGGCCAATCTCCCTAATGAACATAGATGCAAAAAATTCTCAACAAAATACTAGAAAATCGATTCCAACAACAGATTAAAAGAATTATACATCATATCCAAGTGGGGTTTATATCAGGAATGCAAGGATGGTTCAATACAAGAAAATCAATTAACCTACTTTGAAGACTTGGAAAACCTAGATACCAAATTCATATGGAAGAAAAAGAGACCCTGATTATTTAAAAGCATCCTAAAAAAGAAGAACGAAGTGAGAAGATTAACATTTCTTGATTTTAAAACTAATTATAAAACCACAATGGTCAAAATAGCATGATGCTGGCACAAAGACAGAAGTATTGACCAATGGAATCAAATTGAGAGTGCAGAAACAAACAGGAAACTACAGATATTGGAGAGGATGTGGAGAAATTGGGACACTTTGCACTGCTAGTGGAATGTATAATGGCATAGCCACTATGGAAGACAGTCTGGCGATCCTCAGAAAACTAAATATTGAGTTTCCTTATATCTCTACTCAATATATACCCAGAAGAGCTGAAAGCAGTGACCCAAACAGACATTTTCACACCAATATTCATAGCAGCAATATTCACAATTACCAAAAGATGGAGACAATCCAAATACCCATCAACAGACGAGTGGATTAACAAAATGTGTTATATACACACAACAGATTATGCAGCAGTGAGACAAAATGACATCCTGAAGCACATGACAAGATGGATGAGCCTTGAAGATGTAATGCTGAGTGAAATAAGCCAGACACAAAAGGGTAGATACTGTATGATTCCACTTTTATGACCATGCTAAAGGTAAAATCAGAGGCTTATAATACAGAATATAGGGGACCTAGAGATACATAGACATTTTAAATGGGTGAACAGTTTGCTAATGAGTTTGAACTTAATTGTAAAGGAAAAGGTAGAAGTGAAGGCAGTTCACTAGTGGGTCTATAAGTAATATTGTCTTATTGAAGGTAAACATGATTGAAAGGGGTTGTATAGATTCATGCGTCCCACCCACCAATTAACACTACAAATATAAATAAATTCTTGCATAAACTACTGCAAAGTTATGAATTCTTATACAAAGAGGGTATAATTTCAGTGTATGGGGCAAAAAATGCTATTGCATGCTATGGGCTATGTTTAACAGGAAAACATGAACAGGACCACAGCAATACCAGGGGTACATAATGAGGGGAGGAAAAAGAGTTAGGAGGAGGTTTGGATTTTCTATTTGGTGAGGGTGTGTTTATTGGCTATCTTTCTCTTGGGAACAATGGAATTATCCAAAATTGATGGCTGTTGACTTTGGATGTTATGCATGAGGTCCAGAAGATGGAAGTGGCTGAAAGATGCACTAACTGAGAAGTAGATTGGTGAACGATGGTGTATACATATGTTTGAACATTGTGCTGCTACAAAAAGGAACAAAGTTGTGAGGCATGCAACGATGTGAATGAACATGTGGGACATTGGGTGAGGCAAAAGAAGCCAGAAACAAAAGAGCAAATACTGTATGATCTCATTTAGAAAATAGTTATTAAAAAAACAGAACTAGACTGTAAGCTCTTATAGCAGTCACATTTAGTCTGGAGTGGTCATTGCTACTTCCGGATTTTGAGCGGCTGTTTTATATACGTACAACCTGGTATTCAGAGATAAGAACAAAGCCTGGATCAGGTCAGGATTAAGGTAATTCAGAATGCAGGGGTAAGGAAGACATTGCCTGTATTTTAGAACTTCACCTACTCTTTGAGACCAAAGGAAGAAATTTTCAGTAGCACATAATCTAACTCAACCTATCTTGACAGATCATTTAAACATTCTAAACACAGGAAGCCCAGAATAAGAATGAGAGCCTGTAATCCTGTATATCTTAATGTTATGCCTGGATATATCCCACGGTACATTAAGCAGATAATTAAAAAGTATTGGCAAATCTTCTTGAGGAATGGGAGAAACAATATGGAACTATTAAACCTTACCACTGGGGAAACCTCAGATACTGTATCAAACATTAGGGACACTCAAATCAGTAGTCCAAGCCCTTGATCTTGAGGTTTGTTCTTGTGAAGCTTATGTATGAAGCAGAGAAGTTTAGCCTACCTCTTGTTGGACCTCTTGTTGCTTAGCTGTGACCTCTCTCTCTCTCTCTCTCTCTCTAAGCCCAACTCTACAAGTGAAACTACTGCCCTCCCCTCTACATGGGACATGACATCCAGGGGTGAAAGTCCCCCTGGAGGCATGGGAGATGACCCCCAGGGATGAGTCTGCTCCTCGCACTGTGGGTTCAACAATGTCATCCTGACCAAAAGGGGGAAAAGAAGTGTAACATATAAGGTATCAGTGGTTGAGAGAGTTCAAATAGAGTCGAGAGGCTACTCTGGAGGTCACTGTTATGCAAGCTTCAGTTAGACATTGCTACTATCATAACTTTCCCAACTGCAACCAAAGCCATTCTTGCCAAGCCTAAAGAATACCTAGGGCATTATATAAGATTCTACAAAGCTTCCATGCACTAGCGTAACTTTCCAAAACCTACAACCTCTAGATGGGCCCCTGGACCAGATAAATCCTGAAATGCAGAAGGGCCAGCCTTTCCAGAACTTCAGCTAGTTCCATTCCCCTATCCCATATTATCAACAGCCCCTTTCAACATGAAAAAGTTAGAATGACCATAGCCTAAATATCCCCAAAGACTGGGAGAAAGATCAAAGGTGTTGGTGGAGTTATACAGAGAAGTTATCCATGACAAACTCTGAAATCTGTTGTATAAAATAACTGTTGTAATGTGCTTTGAAATTTATTGCTTTTTGTATATACGTTATTTTTCACAAAAAAAGAAAAACAGAGAAAGAAGAGTATTAATGGAGAAGATAGGATTTAATAAGTGAATATGACCACTGAATCAATATACTGATATTTCTTTTGGTCTCCAGTTTCTTGGAGCAGCTAGAAAATGAAAATGAAAAATCATGGAACTGTAACCCATACCAAACTTTAAAATCTGTTGTATAACTACTTGTTAAAAGGCATTTGGAAATTTATTTCTTTTTTATAGATGTTATTTTTCACTATAAATAAAGTTTTTTTTTAAAAAAGATTATACCAGAGATTTACTGGTGAACAAAAAGAAAACCTCTGTCTTCACTTCACTGCTCCCATTTAAATTAGAAGCAACAACTATAAACAGAATATCTTCAGAATGGCTTCAATCTTGATTCCAGTTGCTAACCTAACCATCCAGAGTTTAGAGTGAAAATGAAAAGAATAAGGAAATCAAGTAACTAATTATAAAGTATAATTTTAATTACTAATGTATATAGTTTTAAATTTTGTTTATCAAATAATGTACCACTTTTTCAATAGAACAAAGTAAAATTCAGAAAAAATAGGGAAGAGGTGAAGGAATAGAAAGACTAAGAAAGAAAGGGAGGGCAAAAAATCTTTTTATGGAAAATGAAAAGGACAAACAAGATTATCTATACTCAGGAAAATCTCATATGATATATCTCAAAAGAAACATAAATCCATTTATAAGAACTAAAGTATTAACCTATAGTATTTGTGGTAAAAAAAAAATTAATTCAAATCATAATGCGATCTGATCCAAACAAGAAATAAGGCCAAAACTCTATCTTACCTTGAAAAAAGCATGGTTTTGTCCTACATTGTGAAGAATGGCTTTCCTCCAAGTTGTTAAACCTTGAGGGCTATTACTGAAGAGTATCCTTGGCTCCAAAAATATGACCTTAGTTTGACCAACCTAAAAATAAGAGGAAGATAGGGGAAATGCAATGGGAATGATAAAAATACTTTACTTATTTTTTTCACAAAAATAAAGTATTTTAATTGGAAATATACATTAACCAAAGAGATGATTGCTGAAAGAAAATGAAAAAAAAATCATAATCCTGATATGGTCTTTGTTCAATTTCTTCTTACAGGCAAGATAAATTCTACTTTTATTTTGACATTTTGGATATAATAATAAGATAATAACAATAGATTGCGCACCCATTATGAGCCAGACATAGAACTAGTTTTTCACTTATTTTATCACTATGGTTTGTCAGTTCAGAAAGTGCCTAGTGAGCAGTTGGGCAATGTCTAAATTATTCACCTTTGAATACTCAGAACCTGGCATGGGGCCCAGCACAAAGTATGGGCTCAATAAATAACTGTTAAATGACTAGATGGATAATACCATCAAATTTTACAGCTGAATTTCAGGATGATCAAGTATTTTGCCTAAGTCATGCAATGATTAAGATTCGCCAGTGCCACCAAACATATATAAACATATTTCAAAAAAGCATAATTTTTGCTGTATCAACCCACAGTCTCTCTAGAGCTAAAATAATTCCTTACTGTTAACAAAGAATTAAAGGAAATTCTCCCCATAGCGATAGAAGAGAAAGTAACTAAAGCAATAATAAATACATACATATTTCTCCTCTACAATATAATTCAGTTACATTCAGTTCATGGAAATTTTTTAAAGATGAAGCATGATCAGATTTTGTGGTGTGCTTTCTAAGAAAAGGGAAATAGAATGGAATATTTAAAAATATACCTTCAAACCGGGGAAGGTAGAGAGAGTAAGATAACTCTATGGAGGAAATGAAGTCATGACTGAAAGTCTTGTAGCTTAATCAATGAAATGAAACTTTAGAGATCATCTACCAGCCTTTCCTAGCTGTGTGCAGGATGTTACTATGTATATGTATAAGGTAAGGATTCATTTTACCTACATATGAGAAACAAGATGCCAAATGAAAATTATCCAGGCATGTTTCTACTTGAATTTACAGAAAAGCAAGTAGTAGCAAAGGGGAACTGGAATCCAAGGTTCAGTTAGTTAACTTTAAGGGCTTCAAAATAATTTACATAAAAATAATCTAATCCATTATTGTTATATCTCAGAATTTAATTCTTTTCCAATTCCAGGGTAGGGAAAGAAGAAAGCAAACTGTGCAGGGAAACAGCAAAGGTGGTGGAGGCAAACAGATCTAGATATAAATTCCAGTGAAGTTATTTATTACCTACGTAAACTCGTACTAGTTATTTAAACAACTCGTACTAGTTATTTAAACAATCTAAGACTCCATTTCCTCACCCACAAATTGGGGTTAATAGCATGTGCCTTATACATTTGTTGTAAGGATTAAATTAGGTAATACATGAATAACATTTAGCATGGTGCCAGGCATACGGTCATTACTCTACAATACTTATTTTAATGCTATCTATATTACTATATTTCCCATTATATTAGTAAACATTAATAGAAATGAAATTTATATTAGTAAGCTTTTCAGTAACAGTAATGTAAATAAAAATGCATATATGTGTTCATCAAAACAGAGCTATAATAATGCTTATAGAACATATTATAATAACTAAAAAATTCAAAACAATCTAAATACCCTATAGTGATGCAATGGAATACTATTCAAGAATGAGAATGAAACATCCAAACACATGCATCAGCATAGATGAATCCACAAACCTAATGATAAACAAAAGAAGCCAGACTAAAAGGGAACATATGGTCTGATTACATTTATATGAAGTTCAAGAACAGACAAATTTAACCTATCTCTTAGAGGCAAGGATAGCGCTGACACTATGAGAAGTACATAACGCCTGGAAATGAGCACCAAGGGGAAAGGGACTCGGTGCTAACCACATTCTGTGTCTTGATCTGGTTAATCTGGATGCTGATTTCAAAGGTGTTATCAGTTTCTGAAAATTAATGGAAAGATGCATAATTTATAACATGTGCACCTCTCTGTATGTATATTATACTTCAATAAGAAGTTAAATAAAGAAAGAATAACGAGTAGTTTACACATATTGAAAAGTAGCAGGATCCAACTTATCACAAAGCCTGGAACAGAGGAATGACCCTACTGAGGGCAGGTTCTGACTGAGATTTGACATTACGAAAGCAGATGAATGTCTCATTTCTTAAAGTTACACGCTCCTTCATAGCTGAAATATGTACAAGCATGGGCATGGCCTGGAGATAAAGATGGGACTAAGTAAAGCAGCTTTGGCTTTGAGAAGAAAATTTGGTATTCAAGTAAAGTACATTCTTGGCGTTCAAGAGATGTGAACTTAAGGCTTTCAAGATTGCTACCACAAGAAAACCAGTTAAAATTACATAACACAGCTTTTACTTGGCTCACATTTTCATTAAAAAGTAGATTTTATTCAAATAAGAATTTTCTGCATTTCCTTGCTATGTAAAGTAAATGATCCATTTCATACTGAATTACTAATTACTACTAGACTATTAACCATGTAATGCAGGGCAAAATATAATTTTATCTATTTTTCTTTTGCTTCTATTAATAAGTTAATTTCAAATGGCTCCCCTGATGGTATTACATATTATTTTTATAAGAGTCTTGGATTTCTGAGTTAATTCTTGATAACACAGAGAGGTAGCTCCATGAGGTGCTGAGACATTTAAATATTTCATGCAAAACCAGTTTTTACAAACATTATACACACACACAAGCATACACACTTGTATATCAAACAAATTTATAGGCTTCAAAATAAAAATTGTATTCAAAGGAAATCATTACATGTACAGCACATTTTAGCGTCAATGTGTTTCCTTCATCGACCTGAAGAATAAATTCTCCCTCTTCTGGAGAACTGAAACTTGGCTGCCACATTACTTCACATTCCAGTGATGAGTATGCTTCGACAATGCCTATTCAGAGGATAGAGAGAGAAAATGACATTTACCACATTTTGTTTTTATTGTTTGTTAATATCCAAAATAAGAGTTGACATGAAAATGTAACAACCAAAACTCTAAAAACATGGAATGCTAACTGAGAAATCATCAAGTAAGTATAGAACTATAGGGCTTGATTATAAATACACCTATATACCATACTTTCCAATTTTAATAGGCAAATCAAAATATATGGCCAAAAGTATCAGTATTTGGAAAGCAATAGAAAATTTACGAATGAAGCAAACTGTCTAGGATTAGAGCCAGCCTTATGTGCAGACAGCAGAAAACCATTTGTGATTTCCTGCCTGAAACTATACCCTCCATGTGTTCTTAATACTCTGAAATACCAATGAACATCAGACACTTACTTGGGCTTTCAGAGGGAGGTATTACCTTAGAGATGTAACTTCTGATGCAGCTATCAGTAATTAACATTTTTTCTAATTCATACGGATTGAGAACCTATTAGAAATCCTAGTGTGAGCTGCTTTATCTCATCAAAGAGAAATATTTGATGGAAAGTATCATCTCTTGATAGAAAGAATGACTTAGAAGTTCTTTCAACAGGAAGAAAGGTGCATCTGTGATTTCAGGGCACTGGGTGCTGAATGGAGGGATGAATGACCATCACAGAGAAACTCTGCCTTGGGTCAGGTTGACTCTTACGTGAGAAGGAAGGCAGAGTTCCAGATCTTCTAGGGAAAACAAGCTCTTCATTCTCAATGACTTGGATTCAAGTCCCACTCTACTATTAACAAATTGTGTGGCCTCAGGCAAGTACTCAAAATCGGTGATTATTTCCTTAATCTTAAAAAATATGTAGTGCCTATTCTCTACGTTTGCAGTGATCATATAGGGATATAACACCGACATGTGTAGACATTACCACAGTGTACGATGCCCAGAAATCACCCAGTGTCAGATATTATTACTGATGCTTCTGAATGCCAACACTGTGCTAGGCACAGTGAATTATGAATAGAAAAGGAGCTGCTCAGGAAAGTGCTAACAGTCTAGTAGGCGTCTTTCAGAATTATATTTGACTGTAAGTAACAAAAAACCCCGCTCTAGTGCTTTAAGCCGGTAAGGGTTTTCTTATTTCATGTAATCAAAAGTCCAGAGAAAAGTCTTCCAGGCTTGACTCAGCAGATTGACAACATTCCTTCCATTTTGCTAAACTGTCATTCCTTATTATGTGGCTATCCTTAATCTGGAAAGATACAGTGACAGAGGGGTTAAAGGAATGAAGATTATAGAGTCAGATTTACTGATTGAAATTTCAGCTCTGCAACTTACTAAGCTCTTGGGCAATTTGTTTAGTATCTCTGTAACTCAGTTTCCTCACCTGTAAAATGAGGATAACAAAAAATAAGAGAGTTGTTGTGGGAATTAAGTAAGTAATATATATAAATGTACATGAAAGAGGGCTTGGCTCAAAGAAGGGGAATGATCCTAAAAGAAATTTCTGCCATTATCTAATTAGCAAGAGAGGATGGGGAAAAGAGTTTTCTACCAAATAAAATCGCTGCTCCAAGCAAAATTGAGGTCTCATTAAGAAAAGAGGGGGATATTGGATATGGGCATAGTGGCATCTACTGCTACTGAGACAAATATAAACAAATAATTGTAGATGATATAGCAGAGGCATAATGGCACAGGAAAAGAGAAGAGAGGGAAGGATATAAAAATTTCATCACTAATAACGAACCGTACAAAATTTATTCAATGTTATATGAAATAGATTTGGGTATTGTATCATATTATAGATAAAAAATCAAAAGTACTTAAAGATTAATGGTATTTTTTACACAAACATTTTATTTGGAATTAACTGTAATTTTGTTGCATGATTTTGGGATAACTATTTGATTAAGAAATTGTGAAAGCAGATGTGAATGACCAAAAGAAAATAAAAGTAAATGCTAAAAGCTCCCCAGTAAAAGTAAGAGCTCTAAAAGCCGTGAGAAACATAACTGATTCTCTGGTATATGATATGTTATATCACATCTATTTTGCAAAAATTAAGTATCATCATTGCATTTCTAAGCAATTCCATCAATTAAGTCTGAGGGACTCCTAGTCCATTCAGCCCTGACTAGGATGGAGAAATCCAAGGAAAACTGCCAGCGCACTGTGCTTCACTAACAGATACATTCGTGAAATATCAAGTGGTGGATCAGAACCTAGAGCTGGAATTTAGAAAACATAGCTAGGTGTGTTTGATACTTGTTCAAACAAACTGGAGAATGTTCTGAAATGGATAGAACTCTTTTCTCTTTTTTTCCAATTATTCTGTCTGCATTTCTCTAGATTGGGGCAGGACCAGTATTATAGTAATAGTAATGAAAAAACGAAAGTTTGGTCAAATGAATGTGTTAAATGTTGATGAAAGTACACCTCAAACATGAAAAAAATTAAGATCTGGGAGAGTGCTTTAGCTGAAAACATTACACATGGCTATACCAGTGATCTCCAACCTTATGGAGGGACAGCCTTACTCCTCCACTTGATAAATTTATCAACATCTTCACCTATACATCCACACTAAAATTATGTGGATTTAAATGAATGCTTAAAATTGTTTATAACACTCCCTGTTACAAACACTTGTAGAATTATATAAGAATCCTGATTTGAAAGTGACTGGTATTCAAAAGAAAATGCCCTAAAGCGACATTATACAAACAAGGATTCTTCTGGGATCTGAACTATAGTCAATTTATATCCCAAATAATGACTACTACCAAATTAGAGATAAAGAGGGAGGGAGGAGAGAACAAGGACGTAATAATGGAAATGGATAGCAAGATGTATGATAAGGAGTAATACTCTGAGTACAAGTTCAGAAAAAAAAAATCAAAACAGATTAGCAAATTTTCCTAATAAAAAGCTTTCCATTTATTTGTCAGCTACTCTTTGTCAGGCATTATCGATGGAGTTTTCCATGCATTTAATCTTCAAAGCACCTCCATGAAATAGATTATTCTATCCATTTCACAGCAGAAGACTCTCATGCTCATAGAGTCCTTTGCTCAAGATCATAAAGCCAGTGAGAGCTTAGACTAGTTTTGAAATCAGATATATCTGATTCCAAAGTTTATTTTCTTTCTGTTCATACAGAATTGGATTTTAGCTGGTTATAAAGCACCACATGAGTCACTGCAAAGATCCAGTTCTTTCTATCTACCTGGAAAGGCATGGAATGTACATAAAACACAGGTGCCATATCATTCAGTTCCTAATTTACCATTTTTTACCTTAAATGATAGCTAGTGTCCTCATGAGGTCTTCAAAGCACAACACAACGATGGTTTCCAAATATGACAGATAACTAGGTAAGTTACAGTTTAGCTGTTAACAAGGTTTACTTTTATAACAGGTGCAATCCATGGAATTATAGATTCCAGGGAATGGCAGAAGCAAGGTTAAGAGGATGGGTAACAAATGTGAAAGACAATCAAAACAAATAACTCTGAGATCGTTTTCTATTAATTAAAATATCTTATTTGAACGGGCTTTGTTTTATGTTCAGAGTCATATTAATTGGATTTTAATAACTGTATTACATATTGAACATAAATAATTTGTAAATCCTCCTAAAAATTCAAAATCTGACAAAACATATGTTTTTGATCATATCATCATTCTCACAACCAAACAAAAATCACTTTTTCCACCAGGATCATATTTTCTTTTTTTCAATCTACTCAATTTATTTTAACATTCGTTCCCCTAATTATTTATTTATTTTTAATCCATATGTTTTACCCATCTGTCCATACCATAGATAAAAGGAGCATCAGACACAAGGTTTTCACAATCACACAGTCACATTTTGAAAGCTATATTATACAATCATCTTCAAGAAACATGGCTACTGGACCACAGCTCTACAATTTCTGTCACTTCCCTCTAGCCTCTCTAACACACCTTAAACTAAAAAAGGGATATCCATATAATGCATAAGAATAACTTCCAGGATAGCCTCTCGACTCAGTTTGAAATCTCTCAGCCACTGACACTTTATCTTGTCTCATTTCTCTCTTCCCCCTTTCAGTTGAGAAAGGTTTCTCAATCCCTTGATGCTGAGTCCCAGCTCATTCTACGATTGCCAGGGCGGTTTACACCCCTGGGAGTCATGTCCCATGTAGAGAGAGGGAGGGTAGTGAGTTTGCTTGACATGTTGTCTGAGAGAGAGGCCATATCTGAGCAACAAAAGAGGTTCTCTGGGGGTGACTCTTAGGCCTAATTTTAAGTAGGCTTAGCCTATCCTTTGCGGGGATAACTTTTATATGAACAAACCCCAAGATTGAGGTCTCGGCCTATTGATTTGGTTGTCCCCACTGCTTGGGAGAATATCAGGGATTCTCCAAATGGGGAAGTTGAATTTTCCCTCTTTCTCGACATTCC
>PVIY010000365.1:0-31165 GCA_004026745.1 Myrmecophaga tridactyla
TCTGGTAAGATGAAATTTTTTAAAATTTTGACAACAGCATTTTCAGTAGTATAACCCTAGTTGGGGATCTTAAAGAAAGTTGTAGAAGTGGAGGCAGGCAAATATTGATAGTTTTTTATGCAGAATTTTTACTATAAAGATGGTGATTGATGGGTTAATGGACGAAGAAAAGTATGGAAACAAGGGAATGCAGTTATTTATTTTTGGTTGTCGTTGTTTTGCCTTTATTATTATTTTAAAATGGCAGAAATGCCTGTATGCTAATAGTAACGATCCAACAAAAATATTTAAAAAAATGATTATGGGAGAGAGAGATTGTTGCAGGAGTAAAGTTTTTAAATTGGTGTGAGTGTAAGAGATCCAAGGAAACAAATGAGGTGGGAGAAATTGGCCTGAGATAGGAAAAGTCAAGCTTCTTGATTTTAAAGGAAGGAAAGACCAAGAATGTAGGAACAGAAATGGATAGATAATCAATATGTGGTGGTGGGAGAGAGACAGATAGAGGGAGAGAGGGAGATAGGTGTATTAGTACAGGGATGTGTTGAATCTTTGAAGATAGGAGAGAAAGTGTAGAATAAACACCTTGCAGAGAATATGAGCAAATTGATTCAGAAAATACAGAAGAGTTGCCAGGGAATTTAGAGGTCCTATTTAAAATATCAGTTATATGTATAAAGTGAGAACAATCTCCAAAGAAGAAATAGAACATTAATAAACATTGCCCTGGAGAAAATGATCATTGTTATTATAGGGTAAAGCCTCTGAGAATAGAAGGGAAAAAGAAATTAATTCCTATAAAAAGAATTAACACGAGTGACATTTTCTATTTTTGAGAAGGAAAGATAGTTCTTTGAATGCCAGATGCAGGGAGTTGAGAGTAGGGTTAGTATAAACTCTCTAAGGAAAGAGAATGGCTTATGGTAAGTCCAGATAGTGGTCAAGTATTTGCTGAAGTCATGGAGTCAAATGTTCTGGAACTACCAAATGAGAATGGGGTAATAAGTCATGGGACATATAACTGGAAAGTTAGTCTGGGGCCATACTATAGAATCTTTTAAATGCCAAAGTACGGTTCATTCTCTACATAATAGTATGAAAAATAACCACTGGGAGTTTTGCCACAAATTCACATTTTCATGATGTTCAAGTTTGCTAGCTGCTGGAATGCAATATACCAGAAACAGAATGGCTTTTAAAAAGGGGAATTTAATAAGTTGCTAGTTTGCCAAGAAAATGTCCCAATTAAAACAAGTCTATAGAAATGTCCAATCTAAGGCATCCAGGGAAAGACCCCTTGATTCAAGAAGGTCAATGAAGTTCAGAGTTTCTCTCTCATCCAAGAAGGCACATGGCGAACACAGTCAAGGCTTCTCTAAAAGCTGGAAGGGCACATGGTGAACACAGCATCTTCTGCTAGCTTTCTCTCTTGACTTCAGGTTTCATGACGCTCCCTAGGAGGCATTTCCCTTCTTCATCTCCAAAGGTCACTGGCTCGTGGACTCTCTGCTCCATGGTGCTGCAGCATTCTCTGCTCTCTCCAAATCTTTTTCATTCTCCAAAATGTTTCCTCTTTTATAGGACTCCAGAAATTTATCAAGACCCACCCAAATGGGTGGAAACATGTCACCACCTAATCCAGTTTAACAACCACTCTTGATTAAATCACATCTCCAGGGAGATGATCTGATTAGTTTCGAACATACAGTATTGAATAGGGATTAAAACATGGCTTTTCTAGGGGACATACATCCTTTCAAACCAGCACACATGATAACTGTCCCTGCTTATCATCAGTCTGCTAGACCTCTTTATTTTTAAATTGGATGAAGTTGGCAACCACGCTTTTCAAGTCATGGTCAGAAAAATAAAGGGTGCCCTGCAGGAAAAAAAAAAAAAATGAAGCAGAGATGCAGAGAACGAGTGATGAGAAATGAGAGAGACGTCTCTGGATTCCCTACTGCCTCAACTCCTGATGCAAGTCTTTTCCTAAACTCCAGCTGCATCTATATTCCTGTGTGGATTCCCCATGCTTTAAGCCACATTCCTTTTTATAGTTAAGCAAACTAGAGAGGGTGCCAATTGCTTGCACCAAAAAATCATAATTAATACAAATGGTAACTGCATTTTCCATCCTTTATATTTTTCTCAGGAAATTCTAAATTCTTCACTTCTCAAAGGACCCCAGGACAGAGCCTCCAGGTTAACCCGTCAGAGCAACATGAATAAATATATATTTAGATTTCTTTCTTTAGAGTGGTATCTTGACATTGTTTCCTCTTGCTAGTCCAACACATTGATATGCTTTGCAGTATGAACTTCAAATTAATGTGAATTGGCATTGTGCACCAGCCAATTCTCTTCAAGCCTTCATTTCATTTCATTTGATTTCTCCATGTTTTAGAAGTGTTTACAGATCTAATTGTAAAAATATGACTATCTTGAGCAATCCAGCAGACCTATAGTTTTTCAGCTATTCAGAATTCCTAAGAATTTCCTTTCATTTCCAATTACACCAGTGAGATTTTCTTGGCTTTGAATCTGTGAGAACTGGGTAAAAATTTTGACCACTGTAATGTCAGCTCAATGCATTTTTGTAAATCATTAATTCCTTGAATTTCTTTAACTATAGAGTGAAGAGGCTCTTTTCAGCTTGAACAATGGAAAGTGAATACCAATGAGCTGGTAGTACCTGCCCTAAAATGTATGAATTTTTCTTTACCACTTCCTGAAGCGGAGAATAGGGAAATTCGATGATGTGATTTTTAGTTCATTTACTGCTAGAAAATGGCCTTTGAGTTAATTTCTTCTGGCATTTTAGACCTTGTTTTGTAAGTCTGGTCAGTTTTCACTGAAAAAGGGATGCTGCTTATTTTATCTGCATATTTACATCCCCAGAGAGTACAGTCTGCAATTCAACTTTCTTATAGTTTGAAAAAGCCTATAAGAGATAGAACCTAGATAAGAAAGGAAATCCCAACTCATACTTGGACTCTAAATTTGCAGTCATTAGGTTAACACTGGTGACTGCTGTTTTATTTTACTTTTGGCAAGTAATTTGTTAGAACTGCTTGGAAAAAATGAATGGATATGGAAATTGAAGGAAAATGAGAAGTTTAGAAATGTGCCTTTATTTTCCTTCTCCCAGAGTTCTAGGGGAGGATCAAAGTTCTTTTCTGGAGAACTTTGTAGTTGGACCATAGGATGAGATTCCACCTAGGATCTGTGAGAGTGCATCTGATCCCACTTTTGGGAGAGTGGTTTCAATTCAAGGTGTAATCAACTCACCCCATGGAATTGATTCATACTAGACCTAATTGTAGTTCTCAGGGCTACTTCAGTTGGCAATCTAGCAATCAGCACCCTCTATCAGAAAGAGGAGAAAGGTGATCAAGGAGTTGATTTAACATTGTTAAAGGTTTGTTTAAATTAGTAGGTTTTCTTAAAATTTCTTATTGTTGTACCGAATCAAGGTATTTTATCATCTGCAGTTTCTGGCTGTGCTCAAATCACCTAAGCCTAGTTAGTCATTTGCCTTCTTTGGTGCAATATCAGAAACTTCCAACAAATAGAGTTATATATGGGCTTTTTGCCTCCATTGCCACAGTGGCAACAGGGCATATGTTACAGGGAAGAGAAGTCTCGAGATTTTGGCCACACTACATGCCTTATTAACAAGCAGGAAATATATCAGCTCTGAACCTATTCTGTTCCTGTCTTCTGACCTTGACATTCTGACCATCATCTTTGCATTGAAGTCTTATCATGAGGCACATTCAATGTTATTCTAATGGTAGGACATATATATCACATACTGAAATATTTTAAAGGCAATTATAATGCAAGCAATTCGACCTCTACAAAGTGTAAGCAGTCAATACATATTTGTTGAATGAATGAATGAAAAGAACCATCAAATTGATGAACGGTATAAAACAAGCCATAAAGAATAGCATATTAATTCTTAAAAGATAAATTTAGGGGCACTTCGAATCAGAATCTGCCTTTGTTCATGCAAACAGGCAAAAATGACTCCATTCTATGAAGTATATCATACATATTCTGTAAAGTACTTATGAAGTACAATATAGTGAGTAGAAGGAAGTGGGGCAAATAAAGATGACTCTGAGATATGACATTTACACAAATTTAAATAGGTTGGATTTGAGTTGAGTCAAATAGCTATCCTTATTAAGTCTGAAAATTTGTGAAGCAGGATATCATGTTAGTATAATACTAGTGAAACATTTCACTTTGGGGCATGTCTTAAACATTTTCCTCCTGTATCTTGGGGTTTACTTCCTAAAACTGGCCTATAATATTTAAGGAAAATATTACAGACACCAGGTACATAATGTGTAATAATATATATATCATTACACCTTATATATATGACACATTTTGTATATGGCACATATGTATGTATATATAATACATTTATAACTTTCCTCATAGGGTTTTATGCTAACTTCATAGTCAATAGCCAAAGGAAATTGTGGTAAGTCCTATTTTTTTTTTTTTTTTTTTGCATGGGCAGGCTCCAGGAATCAAACCCACGTCAAGAATTCTGCCACTGAGCCACCATTGCCCGCCCAATCCTATATGTTTTTAATTGAAATATATCTTAATAACTATACTCCAAGTTTGTCTTTTTATTTCTTGAGCATCTATGATGAATTTGAGCTAACTAATGTGGGCACTAGTCCCATGACTGTACTTGGGACTAAAGAATGGCTTTATAAAATGCATGTCCAGTTCAGTATAATGCACACTTTCTCAACCTGGACACTATTGACATTTTGGGCCAGATCAGTATTTCTTTTGGGAAACTTTCCTGTGCCTTATAGGGTGGGTAATGGCAACACTTGCCTCAATCCATTATATGCCAGTAGCACTCCCTGCACCCAATTGTACCAAAAAGTCTCCACACATTTGCAAGTGTCACATACTAGGCAAAATCTGCCATTGTTGAGAACAAATTGTCTAAAGTATTTGAAGAGAAGAAAGCTAACATGTCCCTCACAGGACTCAAGTTCTTCATATGTAGAGAATATTTCAGCCACTGTAAATAATTAGCCACAGATGGGGCAGTAGCGAGTCATATCTGAAAGTCAACTAAATGCCCACTAGAAATATGTTCATATTAATTTTAGAAGATTTCTAATCAAGCTCCAAGCTAACAATTAAAAATATGTTATGATCCAAACTTGGCTCATACTTAAGAGATTTATAGTATGTTGTAATGTCAAAATATTGTGAAATTAACTTCTTTATTTCTTTTCTAGTTTTATCTTACTTTATCTTACTTTTCTTGTCTGTGGGCACTATTGCAGTTTTCTGTTGTCCTACATCTTTCTATCATTTGACTGATTTGACTGTGAAGGTTTCAGTGACCTTGTCTATCCATATTCTTTTTTTACGTTCCTTCCAAATTAGTTGGTTTCAAAAAGTGTAAGGCAGTTGTGGCATGTTTTTTTTTTTTTTTCAATTTTGTTTTGCTCTTTGTTTATTAGTTTTCAATTTTGTATATCAACTTTAAAAGAAAATGATAAAGAGTAAGTTATGTGTTATTTATACACATATATACATGCACATATCTATATATGAATGTGTGTGAATTTAATGTCATATCAACAAAGCAAACGTTTTTCAGGTGTCTAATTCATTTATTCTTTTCTTTCTTTAAGTGAAAGTATGTGCTTCTACTACAGTAACCTTCTTAGCTAAGAGACCTTAATTTCTGTGATTGACCAATATGCATAGACCCTGAACCCAACCTCTGAATTTACAAAACAAATCCGTAAATTTTGTCTGTCTTTAAATGTGTTTATACTCCTGGGCAATAGTAACATTGGATATTGGGCAAGGAATATCTTCAGTCCCTTCATCCAATTCTGCATCTTTTTTTAAGATGTTATTTCCTGAACTTAATTTCCTTCTGTGATTTAAACATACCTTCAGGGGAAGCAGGGGGGCTGGAGAAGCATCCAAGGAAGGCATTGACATTAAAACACTACTAAGATATAATGTATGAACACTTAAGCATATTTACATTTTAGGGAAAAGAAATGCCGGGCATCATGTGGGAATATATAGAAATTTTTTTTTTTTTTTTTATGTTGTCAACTTTTTTTTTTTTTTAATTTGCATATGGGCAGGAGGCACCAGGGATCGAACTCCAGACCTCCAGCACGGCAGGTTGGAGCTCTGCCTGCTGAGCCACAGCAGCCGCCCTATATAGGAATTTTTTGAGTGGATCTTCTCAATAGCAAGCGCCTCCAAGGAGTTTGCAAAAGCTTAGTTTTTAATTTTCATCCTTTGTGACTGAAGATCCAGATGACTGATATGAGACCCAGCACAGCAGGTGAAAAGTTTAAGATTACAGGAAAATGGTAGATTAAGTACACATTCCTAATATAGGGCTTCACACATCCAGCTGAGTCAATGCAAGCAGTTAGGTAAATTGTTACTGTGGGATAGGGTAAGTGCTATCTACCCATTCTTTTCTCTTAGTACCTGTCAGGCCAATATTTCCCAATGGACCTCATCTTTTTCTACTTTTAAAAGTGGTAAGTAGATCAACACACAGTGACATAACAAGGCAACAAAGATCATAGACTACTAAGAGGTACATTTACCTTGAAACAAAAACATCTAGAGAAAATGTAGAACAGAGAGGGGTAAGTTAAATGGAAACACTTGTAAGAGAAATATGAGAATTCTTGAGGAGGTATAAAAATAATTCACAAAGAATGACATCACAATTAAAATTGATGCTTCAAATAAATAAATGAGCAGAACAAACAAAATGAGAAAATGGACATTTCTGAAAACCTAACGAGTGATTTGGAAGATTGAATGGCAGGATTACCTCACAACACGGAATCATAATACAAAGGAAGCAATATCATAAGTAACAAAATAAGCAGACTATTAAGAAACTTTGTCTCCCTTTATGAAATAATAGGGGATCCAGAAAAGTAAAATAAACAAATGGATAAAACTTAATAATCAAACATGTTAATTATGAACAGTTCCCAGAACTGAAGATAGACCTGATGTTTTAGAAGAAAAGAAGTCATCAAGGAATGGAAGAGACGAATGAAAAAAAAAAACTATTTTTATGTAGCCTAGTAACACTTTTATCGCCAAGGATTAAAATGATATTTGTCTATTTGCAATTAAAAAAGAAAAGATATTTGTAGGTTTTAACAGCTTACCTCATAAGGAATGCTAGAAACCTAAATTTCCTATTCTGCCAAAGTAGAAACTAGAATTAAAACAAAAAAGAGACTTAGGACATCTTAGCAGAAAAATGCAGGGATCCCCATGTTATTCATATGCAAAAGCAAAAGAAATAGAAAATTCTGAGGATATTATATGTAGAATTACTTCAACAAAATCATATTAAATTAAAGATTTCAAAATTGAAAAAAATTAGGTATTGAAGAAACAGATATTGTTAAAAGGTGTAGAAGAATGACTACACCTTTTAGTCATTCTTCTATGACTAAGTGGCTAAGATAAAAGTGACTATAAATTTCAAAATAAATAAGATAGCATTCTATATTAATACAATACTTAAATACAAGCAAATAAGAATTATTTATATCATAGTCAATGGCCTGGGAATAAAATTGTAAATTATCCCTATTATTATTAGGACTTGGTATTGATAAATGAAAAAGGGAAGGGTAAGTTAAGAAAGATTATTGCTTATTTCAGAACTCTGGTAAAGAAATATTAATTAAATATGAATTTAAAATTGAATGTAAAATTTAGTAAATATATAGCCCAAATTACCTAAAGAAGGGGTAGAATTTTAAATTTTTACCAGCAAAAGTGACAAATGATAAAAGAGAAAATATAAAAATATAACAGCTTAGGAGCATAACATAATAAAAATAATTCCAAGGAACATCAGTTGTCAGTATTAGTGCGAATATATTAGATTTCACTGTTCTAAATGAACCAAATAAAGTTTTTAAAATACTCCTTTAAGATATTAAAAAAAAGGCAACTAGAAAAGTATGCAAAAGAAAGGCTGAAAATAGAAGGCTGGTCAGAGTCATATGGAGCATATGTAAGTGAAAATATAAGAGATTAAATGACATTTTTATCTAAGAAAATGTAATTTAGGCCAAAAAAAATCACATGAGATACAATGGACATTTATAGGAATAAGCATGGAAGCAATAGAAGGTATAAAGGGCATAAAAAGGAGTTATTTCAATAACACAGCTTGCAAAAATAAAAGCTTAAAAAATTGATTCTCACAAATCCATGATGAAAATGGAAGAATTGCCACCATGTCTTAGAGATCAACAGTTGAATTTGATATTCTATTAGTATAATACAGTCAAACTAGAAGTTAAGATATATAAGCCTGATGATAGATATAAATGGTAAGGATGGAAGGAAAGATGGATGGATGGGTGGATGGATGGATGGATGGATGGATGGATGGGTGGGAGTATAGAAGAATGGGTGAAAAAATGCCACATGGATAGATAAACAGCAAATTTTAGAAACAGTGAAGTCTTCCAATTAACACACAGATTAAAGATAAAATCAACATTGTAGACATTACTCTGAAAATTTACTTAGAAATAAATAGGAATGAACACATTTCATTTTAAATCTGTATGATATGGCCAAGGCAGTTATTAAAATAAAATTCATACCACTCAATATAATTAAAAAAACAAACTGAAAAATAAACATATGCATTTTACTCAAGAAGTTATGGGTTAAAAATAAAACGTTATAGGGATTTAGACAAAAATGGGGATAGGCATGCATGTACTGTGATTGAACAGAAGTCATTTATTCTGTTACAAAATTTTTATGGTAAATTAAATGTCCTTTATTATCACATATCATGTTAGACACACACATACATACATAATAAAGTTTTCTGGAATAGGGTTAGCTTGATTAATTTTTGCTGCACTGTTTTCAAAAATTTTAGTTTTCATATAATCTGAGCATAGGACTTTCATAATCAGTGCTTTAGAATATACCCATTTAGAATAAACTAATAAATATTCATTAAAACTGAACATCTTTGGAAAAAAGGTAAGCCTGACTTAATTTAGGAGAAAAACTTATTTTGTTAGATTTCACTAGTAATTTTATGAGCTCCCCATTTATTATCACAAAAGTTTTTGAAGACAAGAAGAATTTTCCTAAGTCAATGGATATTCATCTCTGACTGATACTTATTGAGGAAAGATGAAGTAAATTCAAGAATGATATTTGGTCCATTTCAGTGAGTCTTCCAGCAGAGCTATATAAATGTGTCACTCTTAGTTCAAGTCTCTAATAATGTACATGCCACAATTTAGAGACGGGGTAAGACATATTCAACTGGGCAATTTTTCAGAGTTCTAGTCTGTTAAGAGGGTGGGTAACTGATGTTCAGAGAGTCTTCATACATTCTATTGGTTTTGTAGACATGGATCATATTAACTCAAACATTTTGTCTTTCACCTATAAATAGTGTTAGAAGAGAAGAAATGATATTGTTCCTTGTTATGACACAGTTCCTTCCTTCTACTTTTGGTGGTTGTTTTTATTTTGGGGGATCTCCTATTCAACATGAACGTCAAATGGCTTTTAGCAGAGGGAGTGATTTGGGTTATAATCAATGTCATGCTTCAGTTAAAAACACTTCCCTCATGTTTTTTCACCCTAGCTTTGTGAAGTTCCATTTGGGATTCCTTTCTGTGAAAACTTGATGTGCTTTTTCAGTGCCAGGAATGACAGAGGTTAAATTAATGCACCCAGCAGTTCCCCCATGCTGAGTTTAGAGAGGGCAGTGTTCAGCTTCCTGTCCCCGCTGACCTCTGCCCCGTGTTCTTATCTCCCCACCTATCCCCTGCCCTTAGAATGACAGGCCCTGGCTTGGTCTCAGTGACCTGGGATAACTGCCATGAAGTAGGGTGAGATAAGAGACAGGATGTGCGATGATTCCTCTGAAACGAAATTGGATTAAAAAATGCACCATCTCCTCCCACCCTCCAGGCACAGTACTAGATGCTTTCACATGACTATCTCATCAACCTCACAATGACCTTTAGAGGTAAATATACCAACAGGAGAGAAAACTAAATTTCAGAAAGATAAATAAAAATTAAAACCTTGTTATTAAATTACCCAGTAGGTTCACATGAGTGAATAGCTGGTAGGGGAGGGAATTTTCAAATCAGGTTTTTTCTGATCTAACATTTTTACTTCTTTCCACTATTAAGCACCATGTCATAGGCGGATAGATGAAAGATATAGATAGATGATAGGTAGATAATTAAAGAGTGTAGTAGACTGAATAATGACCCCTCAAAAATATCCGTGCCCTTATCCCTGGAACCTGTGAATAGCTTATGTTACAAGGCAAAAAGGGACTTTGCAGGTATACTTAGATTACAGGCCTTATGATAAGGAAATTATCCTGGTTTCTCTGGATGAGCCCAGTCTAATCACAAGAGCCTTTAAAAGCATACAATTTTCCCTGGTTGGCGAGAGGTGATGAAGGAGGAAGCCAAAAGCAGACATCAGAGAACTTGAAAGCATTAGAAGGGTTGGACTTCCAAGCATGAGAAAATTGTTGGTTCTAAGATGTAGATGGCCATAAGTGCTCCTGGGAAAGAGGCTTCTAAGAAATAAAGCCAGTCCCCAGCTGACAACCATCAAGAAAACAAGAAACTCAGATCTAAACCGCACAGCACTGAATTAAGCCAAGAAACTGAATGAGTTTGAAAGAAGATTCTTCCCCACTGTCTCCAATAATGAAAACAGCTTTACTGAAACCTTGATTTTAGCTTGGTGAGGGCCATGTCAGATTTGTGAGCTAAGGGATTAATATGTATAGTTTTAGACCTCTAAGTCTGTGGTAATTTATTAAGGTAGTACTAGAAAACTAACACAAATATATGGTTACACACAACCTAACAAACACAATCACACACACATGCACACTCACATTTCTTTTCTTGTTTTTTCACCTCAGCCTAAGAAATGAGGATGGAGAATTGTAGCAAGTACCTGAACTTCAGCCCCAGTAGCAGACATTTAAATTCCAAACCTAAGTCTTAAAATGGTGAAATATCATAAACACAAAACCAAACACTGCGTGTGCTCCTTCACTCATGGAATCTACATTACAATAATTCTTTGACTAACTGTCACAGGTGGGTAATCCATGTTAGAGTATGGAGGTGACAATGTCTCCTCTCTTATTTGTTTACAGATATTTTTTAGAGAAACCAAAATATATGCAAATATATAAGGTGCTAGTGACAAGAATTATGACACATAGTATCATTCTTCTTTGAAAGCATCAACAATAGGTTCATAATGTGCGTTTTGACCTCTCCTCTCATCTTCTCCTAAGTGTCATCTTCTCCTAATCTAGGTAAAACTGGGAACATATCATGGGCAAGGAACATTTGATACAGAGAGTAAAAATTCTGGAAATGTGTAGTAAAAAATAAAAGATCATTGAATTCTTCTTATTTAGAGGCTGTGATGAACTTTTCCAGCCACCCTCATTGACGTTAAGATGGTTGAACTGAGTTGAGATGTCCCGTTCAGGGAGTAAGTACAGCCAGGTTTGTTGTTAGGTTCCATCTCATAATTCACTGTCCCAATGTTACATGCACCCTGGGTCAGACCCGGAATATGCACCATGCTGTCCCTGCAGGTCAGAGCTCACCAGCTGACCACAGCTGGAAGTTATAGGCTGGTGAAAGAAGGGATGAGAGGGCATGCACTGGACTGTTTTTGTAGCAAGACTGCAATTGGCAAGGATAATGTCATGGCAAACACTTTGCTACTGACAATCTGGATCCAGTTCTCTTGCCATAATTCTGCCAAACAAGACTAAAGTTCAGAAAGCACTCCTGAGAATGATTAAGGGAATGGAGGACTGATTTTCTAAGGGGAGATTAAAGGAATTTTGCATGTGTTACTTGGCTATACAAAAATGAAATGGGAACATGAAAACTTGTCAGTAAATATTTAAAAGGACTAAATTACTGGGAGGGAGCCGGGAATGTTAGATCATAAATAAAGCATGATGATGTGGCACTGAACACCCAATTAAAGTTAAGAGAAGTAAATATAAAAGTTAAGTTATTTCAGAATTAAAACTTCCATCAAAAGATACAGAGCAGAGGCACTTTATTCCTATATTAAGGAAAGGATTAGAGGATATAATCAGGTGCTTCTAACTTAGTCAGTGACTCTGAGATAGCCTGAAGGACGTAACCATGATGTTATTTTTGAGACCAACAAACTGTGGATATGCATACCTGTGCACTTACCCTGCATCATTGGGTAAGCCAGACTACATTTTGAGGTAAAACTGATTCATTATGCATAAAAGACATCCAAAGAATATTCTCTTGATATTTCCAGAAAAGTTGAAATCTGATCTCGTCATTTGGCATCAACATGTTTAGCAAGCTACAACTGAGAAAGAAATCACATTTCCCTCAGGAAGGCATGCTTCCATCAGTTCTCCCCAAACTAGATGGCAAAGCATATATTTTCTCCTCCTCATCCTGCTCTAGTGCAAAGTTCCTCATTCTTACAGGGGATTGGAGGATCCATTGATATAATTAAAAACAAAACAAAACTAACTTTTCTATAATTTCTTCAGCATATAAGAAAATAAACACAGGAAGACTGGAGAGACAATCTCAAGAGTGGATCCTCCTCCACACAGCAAAATTTCATGACCAGAGTTCTTCTTCCCCTGAGAAACAACAAGTCCACTGGTTATGCCATAAGTTTCTAGGGAATATGGTGGCTGTTCTCTTGGGTAGTCTGTCCTCAAGAACTTTCAAAATGTTCCTCAGATTAGCATGCTGAACACTACTTAAAATCAAGCCATGGAAAATTCTTTGGCTTCCAAGTAAAGATGAGGAGATTTTAGTATATATTGATTTTGAGTGCAGTAATGATTATATGGGCAATCCATAGGACTGCTTGACTCTTGGTGTTTTTGATTGCTTAGGGTTCCTGTGATGAACACTGAAATGATTTAGCCTGCGTTAATATAAGGGATCCCAAAAACTTCATCAGCACCCTTCTATTTTGACAAACAGAAGAATAACCTATTAATAAAATATGGACAACTATAAGCACTGGAAACATGAGTGAGCCATCAAATATAATTCTTACTTTAATACTTAAAATGACTATTTTTAGTGAAGAAGGGAGATTTTATAAAGGGGAAATTGACCTAATAATAATGTTTCCTTTCAAGTTAAATTTCACATCATTATTTGATAAAGTTGCTGCAAATTCATAATCGTTCTTTGAAACACTTTCTCCCAACTCTTCTATTTATATCAAGATAAAAGACATTTCTGAATATAGAATTTGAGATCCAATCCCCTTTTCAAAAAGGTGAAGTACATTTCCCTTCCAAAAGGTTTTGGCATGTGGTGATGGATTATGATGGTTTCATTTTTATTTACTTATGAAAGATATGACACCACACTTCGCAAATTAACATTTGTCTTATTCAAAACCACCTTCCCTAAAAGTTAGTTTTCATCGCTAACTTGTGACAGGGAAATGAATACCCTAGAATGTATTTGTTTATGTAAATGCTTGGCTCATTCTGAAGATCCTATTGACCTGTATTCTCCTGTCTTGACCTTGCCCTGTTGGTTTTTCCATTCGTTTATTTTTCCCCATCTAATTCCTCATCTATATATTCTATCTTTTCATTATGAATGAATGGTTTAAAAACTATTCCAAGTATTTTCCAACTCCAGTGACTATCTTGGTTCAACACCAGAAATGCATATTTTTATGTGTTGAAAATTTCAGTATTATCTCAAGATATTCTTATACTTTGGTAGAGAAAAATAATTATAAAACCTCCAGTTTTCCTAAAACATGAGCTTTCATACGTTATTGCTCTATTTCTTTTTTCCCTTACTAGGTTTCTGATTTTCTTGATGGCAGAAGCTGACTCTTTTTACCCTCAGTTCACCTGGCCAGGAGTTTGTTGATTGTTTCATTTTAAAAAAATTTGAACATTATCACATAAGTCCTGAAATGCAGTTTTTGCACATTTAAGTTACTTTTTCAGTTAGATTTAAAATATTATACTGTAAAAATATGCTTTATTAAACTATTTTTCAAAATCTTCTCTAACTCTTTTTCCTTTATGTTACTTAGCTTTGATTTTGCCATCGTGATTCATTTTGTGCACATCTGTGTGCCTTTCACAAAATAATATGCTTCTGCACTTCTTAAAGCCCCATCCTCAATTGCCTTTAAAAAACTTTGAACATACTATGCATTTATACGCGTGAGTCATCACAAATATGTAGATTATTATTCAAGAAATATGCAATCAAACTAAAGTTCTTCGAGTAAAAGTTATACTTCTAATATTAGAACTCATTTCCTTCATATACTAAAATTTCTGGGAAAAGAAAAAGCTGAGGGCATCTTATCCTAGCAGATTTTTACTTTCTGTAAAGCTTGTTCTTAGAAGACATGCCAAAGATAATTTGGATCAAAATTTGACAAATAATTTTTGAGAGCTGGATCGATATGATAAAGTTTAAACAGCACTGAACTGAAGTATCTCTGCATGAAATTGGACAAGTCACTTAACCTATTTGAGTGTCTGCTTCTTCTTTGGTGAAATAAGGGATGGGATTTCTGACGTTTTTGAAATCTATTATTTTAAAAAATGAATAAATGCACTGACTTATGAATGCAAGGCCTTAATCCTCATTACTTTTCCTTTGGAAGTTGTTTTAAGGACAAAGTATTAATTTCAAGGGGAAATATGCTAACTAACATGACTATTGATCATTAGTGTCCTTTTGTATTAGCCATAATGACATATGATTATTTTATAAACATTATGTGTAGAGATCAAATAATGCCTAATATATTCTTAAAAGCAGAAATGCTGCTAATTCAAAGAACAATCTAATCTGAAACCCTACTTAAAGCAAAGCGGATTCCAAATATGATCACGGATAATCCAGTTATCCTGAGTAATAGATCCTATTATTAATATGGGGTGAGGAATAAAGATGAGTGAATAAGTTCCTTACCTGAATTACAGTTGAGAAGTAATTTTAGTAAATGATAGTGAGTGATAGAATTTCAAAATTCATAAAATTTGCTAACTACATTTTGGAATATAATCATAATGGCATAGGTTTTGGAGAAACAACCATTCACAATGTTGACTTAGAACCAAATGGATTCAAATATGAGCCATCCCAGCACTTAAAATGGATTCAATGTTTCAGATTGTAAATCTCCCTTGTGTAAGAGTTATCAGCCTAGTGGACAGTGGACTCCACAGCCTACATGAATGTTATGTTGGATTTATTCTTTATTTATTAATTTTAATTTATAAACACTGTCTCCACCATGCAAAATCTTCCCCTTCCTCTCTTTACTCCATCCCCAGGTAACCTATAATCTAATTTCTATCTCTGTAAGTTTTCTATTTCTAGATATCTCATATAAGTGACATATGCCAGTTTCCTGGCTGCTAAGATAAATACCATATACTAGGTTGGCTTAATCACTTGGAATTTACTGGCTCATGGCTTTGAGGCTAGAAATTCAAAATGGAAAATTCAGCAAGATAATGTGTTCTTCCTGAAGACTGTAAGATTCTGGAGCTGGAAGCTGTGATCCTTGGTCTTTAGCTTTTCCTTCACATGGCAATGAACATGGCGGTGTCTTCTCCTTTCTTTTCTGATTCCTGATGACTTCCAGTTTCTTTGGCTACTTCCTTTGTGTCTCCTTTCTTGTCCATTTTCCTTTGTTTATGAGGACTTCAGCCATATCAGATTATTCAGTTTAGGCACATCTTAACTAATTTCAACTTGCAAGGTCCTATTTACAAATGGGTTGACACACAGGACCTGTGAATATGGCTTTTCTGGAGAACATGACTCAATCCACAAGATGATATCCAATAAGCATCTTATGTGCTTTGCTTATTTCACTGAGCATAATATTTTCAAATTTCACCCAGGTTGTAGCATATCTCAGAACTTCATTTCTTCCTATTGCTAAGTAATTCTCCATTGTGCCACATTTTGTTTATCCATCTATTTGTTGATAGACAAGTGAGTTGTTTCTACTTTTTTGGCTATTGAATATTGCTATTATGAACATTATTGTACAAGTATTCCTTTGAGACCCTATTTTTCCTTCCCTTGGGTATATACCTGGAAGAGGCATTGCCAGGTAATATTGTAATTTTACATTTGACTTTTTAAGGAATCGGTGTATTGCTTTCCAAAGTGGCTGCACCATTTTATATTCCCACCACCATGTACTTCATTTCCAATTTCTCCACATCCTCTCCAATACCTATACATATTTTTTTAATAGTAGCCATTCTTGTATTTGAACTGGTTTTGATTTACAGTTCCCTACTGGCTAAAGGCATTAAACATCTTTTCATATACTTATTGGCCATCTATATATCCTCTTTGGAAAAATGTCTGTTCAATCTTTTGCCAATTTTTAAAATTAATTAATTTTTATATTAGAGACACATGTGGGTATTTTCATAAATGGTTCTTATTATTTTGATAAAGTTCCCTTCCATTCCTAGTTGGCTAAGTGTTTTTATCAAGAAAGGTTTCTTGATTTTGTCAAATGCCTTTTATGCCTCTGTAGAGTTATCACATGGCATTTTTTCCTTTGCTTTATTTATGTGGTATAATACATTAATTGATTAAACCATCCTTGAATTCCTGAGATAAAGCCACTTGATCATGGTGTATAGTTTTTTTAATACCATTGGATTTGGGTGTTAGAATTTTTAAAAGATTTGTGCATTGATAAGGGAAGTTGACTTGTGGTTTTCTTTACTTGTGATATCTTTTATGCTGTTATAGCAAGGTAATACTGCTCTCAGAAAACTTAGAAAGTGTTTCTCTTTTAGAATTCTTTGGAAGAGTTAGAGAAGAATTGGTGATAATTCTTTTTTAAATGTCTAGAAAAATTGCCAGAAAAGCTGTATGGATCTTATATTATATTTTTGGAGTAGTCATCATAGTTTTGCAACTCTCACATGTATGATTTGTTATGTTTGCACCATTATATTTCTTTTTCTTTACTTTCTGACTCCAATGACATCAAATCATTTACCATTCAACTATAAGTCCAATTTGATACTCCTGTGATTCTATTTGTTCCCTCAGAATGCCCTCAAGTTGTGCCCTACTTTAGACATTCTTGAAAACTAATTTGACTATCCCAGAGGGATTAATTATTCTCCCATTTATGATCCCTTCAGTTATTATTTTTTTTTTGTATGCTGTATGGTGGGGTCACATTTCATTCTTTTTCCATGTGAGTATCCCGTTATTGCATCACCATTTGTTGAATTTTTGTTCATTTGCTTGTTTGCTTACTTGTTTGTTTTGGAAGTGCAGGGGCTGAGAATCGAACCTGGTCTCCCACATGGCAGGTGATAATTCTACCATGGAATTACCCTTGCACCCCCACTTTGGTTAATTTGTAAATTGATTAAAAAATACTTGCAAAAAACGAAGATAACTCAAATATCAATACCCATTTGTCTGTCATTGAACGTTAAGTAAAATATTAATATGTTGGCCTCTCATTCATTTTAATAAAAATGATAATTATCAAAGCTGAAAACCCTTATTAATTTGTGGTGTATACCATAAACAATAGACTAATGTTTTATAATATTATTGTGGTAATATTTTCACAATGACCAATAATTATCAATTTATATACCCAATGCCCTCAAAAGATGAAAAATCAGGATCATTTTTTGATAATATTTTATGCCCAGACACTACTATTAGGTATTCTGTTATCATAAAATGGAAGTATGAATGAGTGATGTTAAAATATTCATTGTTTGGGTTCTTTCCAGACAAGACTTGTGCTAACTGCCAAATAGGCTGATAGAGTTTATCTTCTCCTATCAACCTGTATAATAAGTAAAATAGAATAATCTTACTAAAACATAGTATCAACTTATATTTTTATTACTATTTTATTCATTATAAAAGTCACCTGTTTTTTAACATTTTCTTTTTGAGTTACAAAATAGTTAAAATGTTAAATATTGTCATCATAATTAAGATTCAATATATCTTAACTGTTTGCTATAATTATTTCCAAGTATTAAGAATCAACATTGTCCTTCCTAAATAGAAAATGCTACTAAGTAATCTTAGTCTTAGGTCAAGTCCTTCAGAAGTGGGCCCTAAGATGAGGATTTGTGCACAAGAGACTTATCAAGAAAGTGCTTCGAGGGAGATTTAAATGGAGCAAGAGATGCAGGAGAAGGAAGGGAAAGAAGCTAAGCAAGTGCATGTATTTTCAGGCAGATTCCTAGTCTCAACATCATCCTACAGAGGAGCTGTGGAGCGTGAACGGAACCTCTGATTTTTCCTAAGGCAAGAAAGTGGACTTTCATTCCTAGCACTGGTCCTTGATTGTCTAAGACTACACCAGAGGGTAGTAAATACCTAGGCACTTCCAACTCATTGTGCCTACAGGCAAAGCGGCCCCAGATACCTAAGGTCTGTCCTCTGAAGAAGGCTGCTTGGGTAAGGCATTAAAACCAAAACTCACAAATGGGGAAAGGTGAGTGTGGATGTGCTTAACAGTAAGAGAAATCCAAGTGTTGAGCATCAAGTGTTTGCTCAACTAGTAAATTGCAATTATTATTAGATTTGTTATTATTACCAGATATGGTGAATAGCAGGGATAAGTGAAATTGAATTATAATGCATTTCTCAAAAGAATCCAATGCCAGTATAATGTGAATGTATTTGTATATATCTTCATGATATACTGAAAAAAATATATGAACAAAATAGTATATGTAGTATGATCACATTAAATTTTAATATAACCACGTTACAGGAGAAATGGAAAAAATCAATGGTGGGTTTACTTCTGACTTTCTTTATTTCTTTTTATGTATTTTATGTTTCAATTATTGGGTGCAAAATGTATTAATATTGCAATACTCTTTTAAATTTAATTTTTAAAATACAGTAACTTTTGTCATGATTTAGAAACAGGTGAATTACATGTGATTTCCAAGTGAGATTAAATCCTAAAGTCAGACAGAACATGGAAGGAGGAAGACCTTGAGTAGGGCATGAGAGTTCGTAGGTTGTCCAAACTGATGCCCTGATAAATCCCAGAGTGATTTGAACAGTGAATAATAAAAGTATTTGCAAAATCCCCTTGGGGGAATGACAAGAAAGGGGGAAAATTCAACTTCCCCATGTGGAGAAAAAAAATAGAAGAACTCGGAAGGAGGAAATCCAGACTTGGTGAATTCTAAGAAGTTATGGCATAAAATGGATTTATGATGCATTTTGGAAAAATACATTGATATTAGATTGGATACAGTGAATATCAACTTGATCAGACAAAGGTGACTTATGCTAACTATGAATACCTTTCTCTAGAGAGAGATCCCAGTTCCCAGGATGGAATTGATCAAGTACCCAACAGTCCAGTAGGATCATTATTTCTGTGCAGCAATTTGGAACAGGAATCCACCTCAAGAGAAGGATATGAAGTCTTCAGCGGTAACTGACTGACATGTAGGAGAAGGGTTAATATAATCCTATGATCTGTGATACCACAGAGCATCCATTCAAATTGGCCTATTGACATAGGGCAATATAAATGATAGAAAGAATTATCAATCTGAGGGAACTGGGACCATATCTAGGAGAATCAGGTTTTTTTTGGCATGAATTAGACATGAAGCAATACTGCTGTATTTTCCAGCAAGTACTACTTGGACAAACAAGTTTCAAGTTTTCAAAACTGAGTTAAGATGTATGTTAGGCTTCCTTCTGTTACCAGTAATAGAAAATTCAACTAGAATCACTTTCAAGAAGAAAAACAAAAACAAAAACAAAAACAAGCAAACAAAAGAAAAACAATTTATCAGGGCAGCTAAAATCAGGGCATCAATCAAGGTTTCAGGTTTCAGTTTAGACAAATTTTGGCTCTGCATTAAATACCTTCAATGTTTGCTCTATTTTCCTGCAGGCTTTCCATTTATGATGACAATATACCTAGAAAAAGGTCTAGAAACACATTCTAACTTTTCAGCATCCTTTAGCAGAAAGGAAGCCTCCTCGCACCACCACCAACAGCCTAGCAGTTGTTGGGTCCAGTGTCCTTCCCAAAACAATCACTATGGCCAGGATGATGCATAATTCTGATATTCAGGTCTGAGTCACAGTATTTTGAATGGATGCTCTGTGGTATCAACTGCATCTAAAACACATGAATGGTGGGGATGAGGGAATGGTGAGCTCTGGAAGAAAATTAGAAGACTGTGTCCATAAGAATGAGCACTCATTGGTCCAATATTCTGCCTTTCTCAGATGCAATTAGAAATGAGAATAAAATGACATTGAACTTCCTAGTGAGAAACATAAGGAAATCAGGTTGGTAAGACAAAGAATGAGGCAGTAAGTCATTGTTGACAATTGCTTCTGTTATTTTTTTTAAATGGTAATGGCTATTTTGGGATTAGGTGGGAAATATATCTTTGTTTGTTTTGTTTTGTTTTCAGTTTCCTGGACTATGTTTCATCTAGGATCTTTTATTTGAATAAATTTAAAGTAGCCAAATTGTTCTTTATCAAACATGTCTTAATCTTCATTTCAAAGTGTAATTTAAGAAGCAGTACATTTGAACTTCTAGAGAGTAACTTTTAAAGTTCAGACCAAAAAGACCTGGCACAAGCTCACTTTTATTAAAGATAAATTAGATTTTTAGGAATAATATTTTTATTAAATTTTAATTTACTAGATACATACCCCCTTCACCCCACAATAACTTTGCATTAGTATCATCCTTAACTACTTAAATATATTGCAGTGAGGTTTAGTGCTCCAATTGTAAAACTAAATATTACCATTTGATTCACCGTAATTTAACGTATCTATTAAATTTATATATGAAATCTACTTCCAATACCATATTGTTGTCATAACCAAGAACAAGTCCATAATTGCTGCCTTCCATAGACTCAGATTGTTAGGTAATAATGAAAGCATGGAATCAGAAGAGTTTCAATTTAGCAAGATTGCATGCATCACACATGAAATTATATAATAGTTCCTCCACTTCTTCTCTACAATTATTTCTTTAATAGATTGGCTCTCAGACTTGCCACTGTCACAATAAAAAACCTAAAAAAGTATAAAGGGTCTGAAGAAAGATGTCTTATGAAAATACAATTTATTTGTGTATTTATTTATTTTCATGGGCAGGCACTGGGAATTGAACCCTGGTCTCTGGCATGGCAGGTGAGAACTCTGCCACTGAGCCACCATCGCACCACCCAATACAATCTATTTTTACTGTATAGAATAATGAAATATGTATGTGTAATAATTTCTTTAATTAATTTAAACATTTCATACCATTGACCCAGAGGGTGTTTCATGCATGGATAACCAATGCATGTTCAGAGGCAGGAACAGGAATAGTGTTTGGGCTTGTGTGACCCATATAAGGAAGTTATATATTGCAATTCCAATGGGTCCCCCAATTAAATTTATATTATTTTCGGTAATTGAAAATTCAATGTATGGTAAATTATCTAATAAATCACAAAAAAATAGAAATATAATGTCCAGAAATTCTGACTTGTGAACATGGATGATGGGAAGAATTGGGTCTGTCATATAAGTAATAACATCAACATGGTAGGACTGGGTAGTTAAAATGTACAGAAACCATATCAATTGAATAGCAATTAAAAGAACTGGGAATGTGTAGCCTGGAAAATAATGGGATAATTCATCTATCTTCAAATAACCCCTAATGTCCTATGAGAGTAGGCAGAGATTGCTTCTGGGTAGCTCTGAGCTGAAACTGAGAACCACAAATGAAAAATAGAAAGGCAGTTTTATAGAAAAGAACTTTACGACAACTACACCAACTCAACAATGGAGCATGTTGCTTCAGAAGTTAATGAGCTTCCCAGAATTAGAAGGAGTGGATAAAGAAAGTCATATTTCTTAAAACAACTATAGGGCTGATTTATATAATAAAAACATTATATATTACCTCAAAGAATCCTCAGAAAGCTATGTAATGGCTTATATTATCCTTATTTAGATGAAGAAAGCAATTCTCAGAAAGCTGCATCAAATCCAGAGGTAGAGAGTGGTGAAGCCAAAATATAAACCCAAGTACATTTGACAACAAAGATTACAATAAATATAGATGAGATGAGCACCTATTAAAAATATTATTAAAATGATTCTTGTCCTAATTGAGAGCAAAAAGACTAGATGTTTTTGCTTTTTTTATTAAAGTCTTTTCAAAGTCTGAAATTGCATGGCTCATTAAAGGGCCAGAGGTGTACATTTTAATTTTAAGCTAACGATCACACTGTTTCAAAGCTTATCCTCTCTCTTTAGACCTAAGAACTGGGAAATAGTATCCCCAGGGCTATCCTACTTGGAATCAAAGACTGTGATAAGAGTTAGGATTCTTTGAAGGAAATTTTCCTTCAAATTGAAAGGCCAACTGGGTTGTACATGCCTGGCATATGTCTTACAACCTTGGCATGTTCATAATAATGGCCCTTCACCTGGTTGAGGTGCCAGGATACATCAACCATTCCTTGTCTGGTAAATGACAGGGCTCTTTAATCCACCTTAATTAGGGATATACCGCTCAGACTTCTAATGGCAGCTGGCAAGACTCCAAACAGGTTGACCCTTGTACCTATAGAAGATTTCCTTCCCCCCGTCCCCCGATGGTCATTTAAAAATGGGAACTTTTCAATAAAATGAAACCATGTTTTAAAGTTATATCTCAGTCATAAACCATTGAAATTGTACTGTTTTAGGGATTCAGATCTTGAAATTTCAATAAAGTGTTTTTCTCTAAAAGATTTTAATTGACATCAAAACATGCTTCGCGTAACATGTTGGGTAAGTTTAACTTCCCGATGAGGCATTCAGGTCTAAATGCAAATGCTGTGATGAACTGTGTAAACAGGCACTGAAACTAGTGAAGAAGTGAGGACACAAAAAAATTTAGTTATAAACCATGGAAATGATTTAATCATCCTTTAATTAATTGTTTGGAAATTTAAAACATAAGCTGACTTTTAATTTTTCTCCTTGGAATATTTTCTCAACTAAAACAAACATAGTTGGAAGTTTGTGCAGAAACAAAGAAGAATACTAAAAAATACCAAGATAAACTGGGCTGTTTTCTCATAGGATTGTAGTTTGTTAAAAGAAAGGAATCTAAAAATCACAGCAACATGAAGAGGGAGCCTCTGGAACATAAAAATGAGCAAAGGAGGGCCAAGGCTGACACATAAAAAAGGGAGGGACATTTTTAACGTCTCTGCCTGCTACTACTCTAACTTGTACCTTACATGGACCAAATGCATGAAATAAGTTAACCTATTTCTCCAATGACCTTGCTGTATTTGTTTCCATTTGTGATGTAATTTTTGTTCATTATTCAACCACATCTGCACTGGTGAAAGTCAAAAGACACGTTAGTCATCTAACAAGTCTTCATGTTCTTTTTTTCAATAAATAGATTAAAAATGGCCCTAAATGCATACCTAAGTCTCTCATTCAGGCATGCATAACTCCATCCTTATTTCTTTAATGCAGAACCTCACTATTATTTTGCCAGGAAGTAATCCTGCCCTTGGCTGAGTCAGAACATCTGGACCCTGATCTCATGGCCCTTGGAAGATAAGCAGAAAATAAAATTGTTCTGAATTCTCAACGTCTTCCCTAACAAGCATTTTATAAAAAACACTAGTCTCCTTGGGAAATGGAAAAATGATTGAAATGATCACATTCAACTATAGACTAAAGCTGCAATTATGAGCCATCTGAGAGAGAGGGGGAGGATTGCAAACATTCTGGAGCACGGATACCCATGCTTCAGCAGAAGGAAGGACAAGAAGAAGACTCAGTCACAGAAAGATAAAAGCTTTCAGCACGCATAAAAATATTTCTCCCGACAAATTAGCAAATTTTAGTCAAATCACTGAAACAAGTTTATTTGGAAAACATGAAAATAATAACGCATATGATCTTAACATCCATTTTGTAAGAAAATATCTCCCAAACTGAAATATCTACAATGTACCCTCAAGTTTGGAAAACATGGCTTCACAAAGCAGTTATGTTTCCAGTTAGAAGAAAAATAGCAAATTATTGTAGTAACTGGAAATTACAACTGCCTCAACTATTCTTGCTGCTTCAACCAAAAACATATTCAATCCTGTTATATTTTGAACTGTCAAGCCAGTGATATTTTTTTGGAAATTTTTTCTGATGAAGAAAACAAGAAATGTGTTCTCACTATTAAGTTTCTCTCATTAACGTCTCCACCTTCTAAATAATCTATTCGGACCACTGTGGTAGGTTGAATCATGTAACCCAGAGAAACACGTTCTTAATATTAATCCACTTCTGTGGGTGTGAACCCATTGTAACCAGGAAGTTTCAAAGGTGTTATTTTTAGTTAAGGGTGGCCAACCTAATCAGAATGGGTCTTAATCCTATTACTGGAGGCCTTAAAGAGAAAGCCACAGGGAAAAAGCCACAGGGATTTGTTTTAAAAATTTCATACTAGTACCATATATACAACCTAAATTCTCCAATTTTAACTACATTCAGATATATGCTTCAGTACTTTAATTACATTCATAGTATTGTGCTACCATTACCACCATCCATTACCAAACCATTTCCTTTGTTCCAAATAGAATCCCTGTACATTTTAAGCTTTAACTCCCTATTCCCTATCCCCATGCTGTTCCCTGGTAAAACATATATTCTAGTTGGACTCAGTCTACTTATTTTAATTATTCCATATCAGTGAGATCATACAATATTTTTGCTTTTGTGTCTGGCGTATTTCACTGCATTACACAGTGAACCCTAAGTTAAACCATGAGCTATAATCAATAGCACACTTATAAAAATATGTTTTCTTCAATTGTAGCAAATATACCACACCAATGCAGGGTGTTCATAATAAGGTGGTATGCAGAAATCCTATATTTTATGCATGATTGTTCTGTAAACCCACAACTTCTGAAAAAAAGACAAGAAGGAAGGAAGAAAGATGAAAGAAAGAAAGGAAGGAAGGAAGAAGGAAAGAGAAAGAAAGAAAAAAAAAAGAGAGTGAGCCACAGGGAAGCAAGAAGTTGGAAATCAATAGAGCCTTTGCAGAGAAAGAAGACACTGTCATGTGCAGTGCCATATGACAGAAAAGCCAAGGACCCAAGGATCACCAGCAGCCAGTTCCTTAACACCACAGACTTTGGGGGGGAAAGCATTGTTTTGCTGATGCCTCAATTTGGGACTTCTACCCTCAAAACTCTAAGTCAATAAATTCCTGTATAAATACAACCCATTGTATGGTATTTGTTTTAGCAGCTGTGAAACTAAGACAACCACATTACAATGAAATTAATCCATTTTATGTATGTGAGTGAATTTCTGCTTCTTAATTTGCTCCCTTCATTCTCTCACATTTTTTCAAGAATTTAAAACTGTATGAGAAATAGTAAGAATATTTTACCACCTTTTGCACACTACTCAATCTCTCTCTGTCTCAACACACATACACACACATATTCATTGTGAACATTTTTAAATACTTCCACAAATACTTTGACACTTCTACTATTGATATGTGGGGTCTTTTATTCTGAGTAGAATTGTACTGTTTTGAAGAATAGAATATGGTGGAATCAATGCTATTTGACAACCAACTATTAGGCCATATAATTTAGAAAAAGAAAAGCCATTTTTTAGCTCATGCGCAGTCTTGCTGACCTGCTCATTCATCTCACCTGTGTGAAGCAGCAGCTGGATCTGCAACTTCTCTGTCTCCCCCTAGAACTTTTTTCAGCTTCTTTGCCTCCTTGTCCAAATGTGCATGTGTGTGTGTTTAGCTCTGTGGCAGAAAGCCCTTGATTCTTCAGGATCCCCTTGTGTCTTAGCTTCCTAGGTCTTCAATAACAAAGTATCAAAACTGGGTGGCTGAGAACAACAGGAATTTATTGTCTCTGTTTTTGAGACTAGAAATCCACATCTAGGTAATGGCCATACTCCCTTTTAAATCTGCAGGGGAGTGTCTGTTCCATGCTCCTCTCCTTCTGCAGGTGGTTTAGCCAACAATCCAGGGGGGGTTTTCCCTTCATTCTTTCTGTCTGTGTCCCCTTTTTTTCTCTTTATAAGGATACTAGTTATATTGGGTTAGGGCCACTTTAATACAGTTTGGTCTCATTTTCACTAATAGCAAATTCAAAATTCCTATTTCCAATCAAAATCACATATACGGGACTTGGACTTAGGACTTAGACACATCATTTGCAAGAGCACAATTTAATCCATCACTATTTGTCACCAAGGTCTGAGGCAATAAGGACCAAACAGGGTTTCATTATACCCACATGAAGTTCTATGTGGGTTCCAGCCTGTTCTTGATCTCTACAACTTATATCCATTTTCCTTTCCTGAATTCCTGTCCTGTGGACTTCAAGTGCCAGCATCAGATATGGAGGTAACAGCTTCCCCATTGTACATGGGGAAGCCCAGCATGCCCAGCTTCCCCATTTGTACAAGGCCAAATTCCTTTGGCAAAACAACTCTTCTCTGTCTCCCTCTCTCCATACAATATGTGTGTCTGTGTCTCTGTATATGTGTGTAAGAGAAACAGCTCATTAATAAGAGTCCACACACACACGTCCGACTAAACTGTTTCTTTTCATTTTCACCTGTAATCCAGTACCTAGAGAGAAGGCAGTGCTTTGAGTAACAAAATATTTGCTACATTAGAACATTTTACTCAAAACAAGTAGTGTAATGGGGTTTATTGACTGTCAAACTGCACTGAACTTGGGGAAAAAATATTATCAACCAAAGGTTATAAATTCCCAAGTCAAGGTCTGTATAACATTTATGAAAGCTTCTATAACAGCCCTCTGGTCCAAAGCATAATTCTGGTGATGGCTGAATTACAATGAAAATTTAATTCCTAACCTTGCAGAATTTATTTTGTTAAATTAAGGGCATGCAGGGAAAAGCAGTGGGATCCTGAAAATTGGAGTGGGGCCATAGGGGAAGATTCTGATGAAGCTGGAGATATTAAAACCCTAAATTCTGGTGAGTCATCTTTGCCAGTAGAAGCAGCCCTTCTATCCCTTTCTGAGGAGATCCACCAGCTTTGCCTGAGGAAATTGTAATGTCTTCCCCTGAGGTAGTTGCTTTGCAGAATGTTTATGCTTCCCCTCAGGACCCACCCCCACCACCTCACTTTGCTTCTAGACATTTAACTAGACTCATAAGCCCAGAAGATCTCCAGAGGTGAGTTTCAAAGTATGACTCCTAAAAAGATGCACTATTTTCCAAAAGAATTGTATGTTGTTTTTCCAATTGATGCAGACAGAACTCTGGGTGGGGATGATTTTTAAGTATGTGGAATCAAAGTGAAAGAAATGTAAAGTTGAGTTGACCAAATTTATTATGTAAGTCCAAAAATCTTTCTAATATGTCAATGCAAGCATGTCCTTATGAAAACCCACCAATGGCTTTCTATCCCATTATAATAAAATTCACACCCTTACCATGGCATATAATAAACTTACATGGTCTATGTCTTTGATTCCATCTACTATCTCCCCACTTTGATCATTCTGTTCAGCTATATTGGTTTTCCAAGCATATTCTCACGTGAGTGATTGTGCTTTCTGTTCCTTCTCTTGAAATGTGTTTGTTCCACATCTTCGCATAGCTCACCTCCTGCCTTACTCTGCTTAGATGTCTCCTATGCAGAATTGCTCTCCGTCCCTGATAAGCCAAAATATCACTTCATTTCTCTGGCCCTTTACCCTGATCTATTTGTTTTTCCTTTTTATTTTCTGCCTAAGAATGTATGCTCCATAAAGAACAGGAATTAAATGTTCTGTATGACACCTTAGGAGGTAGAAATCCCCCTAGGAAGTAGAACTAGGATCATTGGGCCCAAGTTACTGGGAGTAAATATTTGGCCCAAAATAATGAAAAACATTTTTAATACTCAAAGAAATTCAAAGATAAATTAAGCTGCCTTCAAAAAACTTTGCTTTCGTGTTGAAGGTCTTCACACTCTGAATAAACAATCACTGGGGGGCCACAGGAGTGTGCTATAATGGTGAACAACCAAGTAATAGATTATGGATGATCCTGTATAAGATTTAACAGTCCTATTACTGATTCTGTAGTTGGAGAATAATTAGGACACAGATTTTATATTCTGCATCTTTAAATCATCTACAGCATTTAGAAAAAAATAACTGAAGTATAAAACATATAATAGGATTGGTGTTATATACATAAATATATCATAGTACATTTAATAAAGTTGTAAATATTATACCAACAATTATATCAAGAGATACTGTAGAAATGTTTCTTATCCTTTGTACATGCACATGATAAAAAATACCATATGTGTAAAGATGTAAAAGATTCAAAAGAGATGTCTCCTAATCATTTGTTTTTATCCTAAACATTATTGGATGTATTAGTTATCTTTTGCCAAAATATTTCTGAGTAACAAAATACCCCAAAACTTAATGGCTTAAAGAAACAATAATTGATTCATTTTTACTTGTCTATGGGTTTACAGAATAGCTGTGCTGACCTGAGCCAGGCCCAGCTGCTCTCAACTGAGATTGTTCATGTGTCTGTGGTCAGGTGGTGAGTTGGATGCAAGCCTGCCTGGGCTTTTTTTCAAGTCTTGGCAGAGTCACATGCAGAGTTATGTGTAGCCTCCTGTCTTGTATCTGCCAAAGCAAGTCACAAGGGCAGTCCAGTGAGTAGACTCTACTTCACAATGGGAGAAAATGCAAAGTACCTTTGCCAAGGGTATGGATATGACGAGGGTGGAAAAATGGGAAAACTTTAACAATGAATACATCATACTATAAAATTATATGTTTTGGCAAACCTTAACTAGAATGCATATGGCAACAAGTAGGCTAATTTTAACTATTACAAAGGAAGCACAAAGTATATATTTCAGAATTGTTTATTTCTGTGTTAATCCATTGTTAAACAGTTAGACTTTGGCTGTATTTACAAATTCAGTAACAGAATGCTATTAATTATCAATTGCTATATACAAATTACCACAAATTTAGCAAATTTAAAGAATACACATATGCTATCTCACAGTTTTTAAGGGCCAGGGATCTGGGCATGTCTTAGCTGGGTCCTTTGCTCACTGTCTCACAAAGCTACACTTTGTGTAGGATACTCTTCCAAATCAGTGAGGTCATTGAGAATAAAATCATTTCTTTTTTAAAAAAATTAGTGAAGTTGTGAGTTTACAGAAAAATCATTCATAAAATACAAGATTCCTAAGACCACCCCAACACCAAAACTTGCATTGTTGTGGAAAATCTGTTACAATTAATAACACTTTTTTTTTGTAATTCTCTTTTTTTTTAAATAGTGTTAACATTTGTTACAATCGATAAAAGATTATTAAAGTAGTATTGTAACTATTATTCATAGTTTACATAGGGGTATTTCTTCCCTATATATCCAACCTATTATTTTTTTCATTTATGTCTTTATTACTTATCTCCCTATACACTGGATGAAGATAGTGCCAGTAACAAGGTTCTTATAAACACAAGGTCATACGATAAATGCTATATAGTTGTAAAATCATTATCAAAGATCAAGACTACTGGATAACAGTTCAACAGCTTCAGATATTCCCTTCTGGTTATTCTGATATACTAGAAGCTAAAAAGAAATATCTACATAATGAGTCAAAGTATTCACAATCATTTGTTAAATACTACTTTCTAAGTTATACGTCCTCCTTCTCATGTGATCATTCTCTCAATCTTCAGGGATATCTGGGCAGTGACGATTTTAGCTTCTTCATGCTGAAAAGGGATGTCAACCTTATGGGGTAGAGGAATGAACTTGGTTGATGTTCTTGGAAAGTAGCAACTCTGGGGTTCAGGGCTTATCTGGCCGAGGAACAGTCTGGAGGCCTTAACTTTCTGAAAAAATAAAACTTACTAAATAAAACATTTATAGAGACTTAGGTAAAGCCCAAGGTATTCTTTAGGGTTTTCAAGAATACTGTTGGCTAGGGATTGGTATACTGTAGTACTTTGTAATATCTGGCTGAAGCTTGCCTAAGTGTAACCTTTAAAATGAGCTCTTGACTCTATTTGAAATCTCTCAGTCACTGAAAGTTAATTTTCATCCCCTCCCCCCCTTTTTTTGTCAAGAAAGCATTCCTAACCCCACAATGCTAGGGCTAGACTCATCCTTGGGTGTCATGTCCCATATTGCCAGGGAGACTTATACCCTTGGGAATCATGTCCACATAGGGGTAAGGGTAATGATTTTATTTGCAGAGTTGGCCTAGAGAGTGCAACAAAAGAAGTTCTCTGGGGATAACTTTTATGGATAAGTATAAATAAGCTTACCTTCATCATTGCAGAAACAAGTTTCATAAAGGCAAGCCTCAAGAGTGAAGCCTTGGTTTATTTAATTTGGAGTTCCTATTGCTTGAGAAAATATCAGGAATTTCCCAGGTGGGGAAATTTAAGAGTTAAATTTTGGACAAAATAAACATCTCTTTCTTTGACCTCACACCAAAGTTGAAGTTTTAAAATACAGACGATATCAACATTTAAACTGTATTCTGATTTACCTTAGTCTAAACCAGATCTGCTTCATTCATATCTCTACTTGAAGTCTAATCTGTTAAAGCTTCTTTAACAGTTGCTGTATGGAGTAATTCTGATTTTCAGAGCTACAGAACTCTAACTGTGAGTTTCAGGTGCCACTCAGATACCTATTATTCCAGGGAACTATCAGGTTATAAACAAAGAGCACAGCATCTCAGAATTTAGAAATAACAGCTAAAACTCAGGAATAAATGTGACTGCTATAAGAGCTTAAAATCTAGAAACCTTTGCAATGAACCTTATTGCACTTATGTACTCCTTAATCATCAGTTGCAAATCTCTGCTCAATTTATATCTCCTAATAACCTTTTCTCTCAAGTTCAATTCTTAGAGTTTGCTCATTATAGTTAGTTTATATTAATGAGA